>JAHWFP010077477.1:0-11542 GCA_023313725.1 Lithobius niger
TGCCACCGCCTGCAAAAATGTGAGGAAAAGACTACCAAATGGTGATGCTTTCAAGTCGATAGCATAAGATGTTATTTAACAAAAACACAAAAAAATGACAATTTAGTGAGCAAGAAATTTACTACGTCACAAACTTCTCTTTAATCTTCAATCGAGCTAGTAAATTCAAAGATGACAAAAGAAATATTCAGTTACAGTATTGGGTGGAATTGGCAAACAGTGGTATCAATACAGATGTTTACTGTGAAATGAAGTTCTCGAAAATAATAGTACAAAACCAAGAAGTCACTTTGAAAATTCAACAAAGTTCGCTCACTTTCACAAGTCAGACACACAACTATCTCGCATATTTTCGACGACTTTCAGGACCTCTTACTACATTATTCGTTCCTTGGACAACTCGTGGTTTTGAATTTGAGCGGCATCGTAGCTTCCCGTATTTGCAGGGCTGCACCACTGATCTCTCTTCTAAGTTCCTTTGTAGGTCTATGTGTTTGGTGAGTTCTCTGTTGACTAGGTACACTATACGCTTGGATATGCTGGGCCTTGGATATTCATAAGCACCTTTTCCTTTTTACTCATTGCTTCCATACGCCTCTGATGTGGGTGCCTTCTAGAATTCTATATAAAAGAGTGCTGGTTCCTTTCCAATTGATTTCGTGTTTTGTGTCCTTGCAGTGTATTGCGATGCTGTTATCTTCCTTCTCACTTCTGACATTCGCCTTGTGTTGAGCCACTCACGTTCTGTGTGAACAAACTTAGTTTAATTTTCGATTTGTATTCTGTTGTTTCACAGTATGTTCTGCAACGACGTTTTTCGAAGAAGTCACTTGATTAGCTCGACAAGTGGGCAACTTAACAATTGTTAGGTTTCCCTGGAAGCCTCTCTAGCTAAGCCCTCCAGTTTCACGCAACACAGTAATGCACAGCTATCTACAAGACATACAGAAACTTGACATTTTGAATAAATTGGATCAATGCATACCTTGTCCCTTGGATCACCAATGATTTCTTCTTCCGACTCACTGGTATCGTAATAGGTGTAATAAGGGTCCACTTCTATTTCATGTTCAAAAACATCATCCTCCGATGCATCCTTTACTTCTGTATCGACGGATGACGCGTTCTTCACGGAAAAAACAAAACAATTACTTAACTAAGCTGTAAAACATACTTTAAACTGAAAATCCCAAACATTTATACGACTACATAATTATATACCTCAAATACCAAAGAAAAGGTTAGGGGTTATTAAACGGGTTGCACTAATACTGATAATGGTATCGGTATCAATTCCAAGTGGGATTTGAATGACCTTTCTTTATCCATGATACTTTTGCGACTATTTAACGGATTTTGACTATAAATAAATTCTTAATCCTTTTAAAATGCCTTTAAATGGTGCTAATCTCAAGTCAGCAGCTATCAAAAACACATTCCAAAAACAACACTCTTGTTTAAAAATTTCACATCGCATACTTTGAAAATTTGAGTCCATGTTTACGTACGTTTAGATTTCAAAGGAAAAGATTAGGATGAGTATACCTTTTCCTTTGAAATCTAAACGTACGTAAACATGGACTCAAGCATACAAGAAGCAAACACAAACACCGTTGTTGTGCAGCTAAGTATTATGGATGCAGCACAGTCAAAACCGTTCAGTAAAAGGTACAGAAAATAAAAGCTCTGTTAGCTTTAAAATTCTAAGGTCGAGACCATGTTCAAACTCTAGTTGAAAATTGCTAAGTCATGTATGTTTGAATTTTTTCCCCTTTCTTCAACAGACTTTTAATGTTCCAGTATAATAATTTAAGGTTTTTCGAAGCCAGCGTTCCAATAAAAAAACCATTAACAGTACTATGACACATTTGAATATTTTAACCCTTTAAGGACTGCATGCGCGCTAAAAACTTATAACTGACTTGTAGAAAAAAAATCACAGCTTCTCACCCAGTTGAGGAAATGGAATGAAACCTGTGTCATTTTTATCCTTAATGATCTAGCCTTCAAATCCCTGTTTAAATTTTACTGTGATTGGCTGGAAGTTTTCGATATGACTTGTAGAAGAGCTGTAAACAATGATTATACAGCGGGCGCAATCGGGCGCACCCGTCCTTAAATGGTTAAAACTACTACCTTCCTCCATCATCACACAATTTCATACAGAAGACACTAATGCAGTCTTGCTAATTTTCAACAGCAATGCTACTGTCTTCATCAGGCACTCTAAAAGTTAAATTAGGATCCTGGTCACATTCTTCCTCTTTGCCAGAATTTGAATTTGGCAGAGCATGCAGCCACCCCTATTTACAAGGTAGTGGGCCATTAATGCTGCCATCAGCCCTACAACACCGTGCTAACTGCTCACTCAAATCCCTCCCACCAGGTTACACAGCATGAATGGGCCCACTACTCTGTAAATATGGGAGGCTGCATGTTCTGCCAAATTCGAATTCTGACAAGGAGCAAGAATGTAACCAGGATCCTAATTTAGCAGTTGGAGTGCCTGATGATGACAGTAGCATTGCTGTCAAAAATTAGCAAGACAGTGTGAGTGTCTTCTGTATGAAATTGTGTTTTGACCATTGTGTTTCAATGGTCAAAACATCAAGTTGCTAAGAGAATAACAAGGAAAAGCCAAAAAGGCTGATTAATTGACTGTGTGGGTGTATGGTAATGCTATTCTTGCTTGAATGAGCGAGGCTTATTATGAATGGCTCTGCTCACAGGGTGCACAACAAAATTATTTGCCGGTTTTATGAGAACTTGAAAACAGTTTTAGCTGCTGAATTCTTATCGACACCATCGCACAGCTCTTATCAAACCAAGGATTTCGGACCGTGTACTGGACTCAAGCTCGGTCACAAATTTGCTAAGTTACTGTGTCTTGGTTGGAAATTTTTCAAGTATGGAAAATAGCTAAACAGCAGAGTTCAAGTACAATTCCGCACGCTGTTTGAATTTTCTAGCATAACCTAATATGGCTGACACGAAAGCAAGATGTGAATTGACTTGAATGATAACTTCGCAAGCAGCATAACATTAAGTCATCTAATGACTCGTTTCCACTTTAAAAACTTTTTGTTCCATGTGCACTATAGTATTACTAAGCTTAAAAAAAATATTTGTAAAACTCAAACTTGAGTCGAAACTCTATACTAAACCTATCAACTCGACTCGGAAACTATCAAAAATTGAATTCACTCACACCTCTGGATTAAAATACTACCTACTCAAAAAGTATAATTGAATTATTTTTGCTGCTATTTAGGCTTTTACCTACCTTGACTCTTGAATTTTCATTTGAACCATCGTGATGTCTAGGACCATAATCTTCGCTATCCGCAGTCTACAAAATTAAGGATGATATTTAGGAATTGAACTAACTTACTGACCCACACTTTACAATCTAACGTAAATGTATATTCTTCAAATTTCTAACGATTTAGACATCCCAACGGACCAGTTTAACCACTGAAGGGAACATAAAATTGGTGCAACAAACCATTAAATACCATTGAAGTAGTTTACCATCGAACTTTGAATGACAGTCAAAATTCACCACAGTGGAAAAATGCTCAAATTCAAAGGGAGACAGATTACTAAACGTATTGCGCAAATTTTCGACACCGGCGCATCGACTCATGATATTATTAAGCCCTCCTGTTTTCATCAGGCAAAACTTCCATTCCAATGCTGCTCACTCTAAATTTACATAGTCCTACTATGTAGGCAGCATTTGACGAACGTTGTTTTCGATATGTCTGTTGAAAATTTGCACAATACGTTGAAAATGGTGTGGCCTCCGGAACTTGTTAGGCTTACTGTCCCACTGATCTGTAAGAATATTTGAAAATTCCTCTCTCAGGAGAAAACGGATTCCCTGGTTTGAAAGGCCCTGCATGTTCATAAGGTACGCCTTTCTCCCTAAGTGCTGCTGGATTGCGAGTAACTCCAGTCCTCTCAGATGTCTGTCAAAAGAGGAACTTGATTTTAGCAGGGTGGATGTTCTCTCCCATCCTATCTTATGTTTTGTTTCCCTGTGATGGGTAGCAATGCTGTGTTCTTTCACTCCATTCCGTGTGTCGGCCATATGCTGTTTTATCTTTGCTCGGACACCTTTCCTCGTTTCACCAATATAAACAGCATCGCACCCATCACATGGAACCCGATATACTCCTTCCCTAGTATTTTGGATCTTGGCCAAGACATCTTTCTCTTCTTTTTCCTCTCCATCTTTCTTCCCCATCGCCTGCCACTCTTTGTTTATTTTGAAGTACATCTTTTAGATTGTCACCGTTTCTAACGTAGGTGTCAAATCCCTTCTCTTTCAATATCTTTCCGAACCTATCACTCGTTACTTTCAAGTACGTCAGGCCTACTCACTTTTTTCTCTCACGCTCTCCCTCCTGGTTTTCTTTATTCTTCTTCATATGGCGCATCCTAATGGCTGTCTTTATCATTCTCATTAGGAGTCCCGGTGGGGTATCCTAGCTTAATATATTTTCCTTTGTAGATTGCAAATGTGACTGTGCAAGTTCCAAGTACAACGAGTTTCTAACAACCCTATGGAATTAATTAAGTGCAATCGCCTTGAGTTGCCCCCTCGGATGTCTCGACGAGAAAGGGATTCCCCGGTCTGTGGACCGACGAGAAAGGGATTCCCCGGTCTGTGGACATTTTCTTCTTATAAGGTTGGTACACAAGGCTGCCATCCTCTTTCCTCGTAAGCAACACATCCAGGAACGGAAGGGAGCCCTCCACAGTAAATACTAAATCTTCATGCCAGCTGTTGACTTTCTTCGTCACTACGTCGAGCTCTTTTTGCTTTACCACCGCCATCACATCGTCCACGAACCTCTTCCACAATCTCGCTTCTCGGACCGATAATTCTACAAAGGAATCGAGGTGTTGAAGTACCATTTTAGCCACCACTGGCAAGCAGGTTGCCAAAAATACCTCTTCCTTGGTTTGCCAAAAATACCCTTCTTTAAATTCAACATAGATGTGTGACAGTACTATTTTCAGAAGGGCTCTATCCTTTTTAAAATCCCTCTTCGGTATCTTTATCTTTTTTGCAGACGTCTCCAGCATATCCAGAATCATTCGATGGGTAAGACCGGGAAACAGTTTCACCACATTAAAGGATACTAAGAGCTCATCT
Source organism: Lithobius niger (assembly GCA_023313725.1). NCBI lineage: Eukaryota > Metazoa > Arthropoda > Chilopoda > Lithobiomorpha > Lithobiidae > Lithobius > Lithobius niger. The sequence continues at coordinate 5,165 of JAHWFP010077477.1, forward strand.
TCCTCGTTTTTAAATTTATCTACCACATCCAAAAGGTCTACCGTTTTTGTTAGTCTGTTTGGGGAGTCCACATACTTTTTTAGCCTTTTGGTTACTTCCCAATCCAACTTCTGGCATGCCACGGGGGGCCCCCCCCCCCCCCCCCCCCCCCCCTTGCAGACATTATCAGCCGCAGAGAGACCTTCCTTCTTTATGAGTCTTCACTTGTGCGAAGATTCTTCGTAATCCCTGTGGAGGTTTTGATTCCAACTGCTTTACCTCTTTTTTCGTCAAGTGACCCTCCTCTTTCAGTTTATTCAAACTAAAAATCAAGCCACTCATGGGCCGACTATTCAGCTGTGCTTCAGTTTTTGTGTACAGTTCCGATTCTAAAATCTCTCTTCTCACTCTGGCATCATATTCTCTGGTGTCCATTACCACCGTCTTATTTGCCTTATAAGCTTTACAGAAAGTCAAATACCCATCCAACAGCAACTGAATGTCTGCACTGCATTTGCCATAGCATCCGCGTTCATTTTTGGTGGAACAGGTATAAATTTCAAATCCAAATCATGGACACTGAGTTCGCACTTTGAGAGCGGCACACTAGAGTGGTTTTCTACATTCTCGAAAAATATAGCACTTTCACTTTCCATTTTATTCCCCGTTTCTTTTTCGTTTTCACTCCCTCCAATTTGCCTTTCCCAGTGTTTTGGAAGTGCCATTTCGTAAAATTTGCAAGGAATACTGGTATGGTATTCTCTTTTTTCTAAAATTGTGTGTATTTTGGTCCTGAACTTTATAAAGCACAATAAATACCAAAACTTTTCAGTTATCTTGGGAGTTGGGGGAGGCCACAACAGTTAAGTTGAAAATAATTGAACTGCAAAAAGCTACACAAGTAAGCAGCCTTTACGCACTTATGTTTCATTCGAACGACGAGACTAGAATACGAACCGGCGAACCAGTTCTTCCCCAATGGCTGCCACACTTCTTTTTAACAATAAACTCATTCTTCCACAGGCATGCCCAGGGGTGTACGGGCCACACAGAAAAACGAGAGATTTCGCGTGGGGCCTACGCTCCGAGGGTCCGTCGGGGGCCTATTTAAATTTTGTCATGGTGACTGAATTTCTACGAAATGCCAGAAGAGAGGGGCCACGTTAACCAGTTCCCGGGCCTAAATGGCCCTCTCAGTACGCCCCTGGGCACACCTCACAAGTGGCCAGGGGACAAGTGGCCATATTGATAAAGGTGGTATGACATTTACTTGGAGAATGACTGATTTGCAAGTTCAACTCCTGGTCACGTCACTCAACTAAGTGCATTACTGTACGTTACTTCTTTTCATGTTTTCTTTGTTGGCTTATTTCCAACTTGACTTTACATTATTCATTTTTTGTTTACTACAATGCAATGCAATACAATAATTTGTAGCTTACCATTACAATTTTTCTTGTAGACCAATGTGCTTTCTTGAAAACCTACTATGACTCTTAAGGTAAAAAGCCAAATGTGCTAGCGCAGACGGTTTACCGAGATTACTTCTCTCCCTTTTCAACTCAAAGTTAACGAAACAGTATCTTAATCTTTTATAGCCAGCACGAACTAAAATAAGAAAAGCTTTAAAAAAAGTATGGAACCATACACCTAAATAATAGGAAAAAATAAATAAGGAATGATAAAAAAAAAAAACGGAACATAAAGATAAAGTAGGAAGTACTCCTACAAAGATGGTTAGCTGAATAAATGCCTAGTGCTTCAACTTTTGGCGTTGCCCCTAAACCAAACACTATAGAGCAAACTGAAAAAAAACGGTAATGTTCGAGCTTCATGTTGTCTGTTACAAGCTTATGTCTGAGACGAACTACTAGGGTTAACTATTCAACCGCAACTTAAACGCACAATTCATAATGCAACCCTAAGACAGAAAGGTTTATTTTACCTTTTTGTTTGTCTCTGTGCTTGGGTTAACTTCAGGTAGAATCTTGGAACAAGAATCCTCACTCTCAATAGCCTAGAATTCAAACAATTTTGTACTATTAACACAAGTTACACAGGAACATGTTCCGAAAGTTCAGTTACTTGAAAATTGAAGCAGGCAAGCAATTATAAATTTATACACCTGCTAAAGACATACAGTATTTTAAAAGGTTATTTAATCCATATGTAATACCAATAATATTTTTACAGCCATGTCAGCCCATATGTAAAAACAATTTTCATGGTCATCAGAAACAGTATATTGGTCTTATCCGCCAAGATTTATAATTTTATTTCACCAATTAAGTAATGAAGTCCCATTTCTCTCTCTCTTTACAGGGTGGCCAATAAAAAATGCAACAGCAATTTTTTTTGTTAGCACCCTCCAGAACCGTATAGGGTCAGATGATATTTAATAGAACAAGTAGGTTAAAAAGAAGTAAGTGATAAAGAACAAGTAGGTTTGAAACTTGAAAGTCCCTTTACGGTTCTGGAGGGTGCTAATGCTGTTGCGTTTTTTATGGGCCACCCGAGGGGGTATCAACTTTGGTAATCCGGTGTACATGTGTTTAGTAATCCGCAAGTAATCTTAGTAATCCAGTAGTATTCCTGGTATTCCGTGGTAATCCTTAGTAATCCGAAGTAATCCTCAGTATTCCGACTTAAAAAATCGGAGGTAATCCGGAAGTATTCCATGCAGTAATCCAGTAATCCGAAGTATTCCTCGTAGTAATCCAGTAATCCGATGTAATCCGGAGGTAATCTCGAGTAATCCGGAGTATTCCAGTAATCCGAGGTATTCCTTTTAGTATTCCAGTAATCCGAGGTATTCCTTTTAGTATTCCAGTAATCCGAGGTATTCCTTTTAGTATTCCGGTAATCCGAGGTATTCCTTTTAGTACAAAGTATTCCTCCCAAGTAAACCGAAGATTCCTTGTCGCTGTTTCAACCACTAGATGTCGACGTTGTCACGTGAAGAAGCCTGAGCACGCCAAAACGCATGTTTTGCAATTTGCAAGGCATCCTGTGGGGTAGCCACAGCACAGACTCACATTTCACCCTCAGATTTCAGACTCAGATTTTAGGGTTTCAATTAAGTAAATTAATGTAGACCAGGTTTTGCAGCCTGCCTTGTAAATTGTGTCAATATTTATTGTTTGACTGCGTACCGTACGGTGTGTAGCGTACGATCTCGCAGCTCGAGTAACATATTGTGTAAGAGGTTCGTGATGGCCGTTTAACTAAATACGAAAGTGTAGCAGGAAAGACGTCACTTGTACTAAAAGTTTCTGAAAATGCATTAGGCTACATTTAAATGCTGAACATTATGTAATACATTTCGACAGTACAATTGATCCCGGGAACAGTTAAATGTATATCTTGTACCGATGTACTTAAGTAACTAAATTTACTAATTAATGTATAATCTTCTCTTTCGTATACGTGTGCCACTCACATTTCTTACTAAGGTGTCAAGAAGTGTGCAGATGTGTGCTATAAAATAACTTGTAGTCGATGTAACTAGAACTAATGACATTAAACATAAATTGTTAATAAGTCGTTTAACTATTTTAAATGTTAAGAATCAGTGAAACTAAGTTTGCTTATGGTTGATCTGCAATCCCCCTCTGTAGAAATAATACTTCATCATTAAAGTAAAATTCTAGTAATCCAAAATTATATGTGTAATCCGAGATAATCCCGGGTAATCAAGTATGATATTAGAAACTTTGTTGACTAATGTTTTCTGGAAGTAATGCAAGGTAATCCAAGGTAATCCGTAGTTTTCTGAGTTGTTCTTGGTATTCAGATTATATATCCTCTAAGTTTAAGAATATACTCAAAATAATAAGAGTCTACCTCGGATTACTTCGGAATACCACGGATTACTTCGGATTACCAGTGAATTACCATTAGATTACCTATTAATATTAACTGGTAATCCGATGGTAATCCATTGGTAATCCGAGGTATTCCGCAGTAATCCTAGGTATTCCGAAGTAATACAAGGTATTCCGAAGTAATCCGAGGTATTCTTAGTAATCCACGGTAATCTTCGGTAATCCATGTTTGCAAGTAATCCGGTGTACACTATTTTGACCAGTTAATACCCCCTCGGGGCCACCCTGTATACGTAATACTATAGAAGTATGTTAAAAAAATTCAGAAAACTTAAGGTAATGTTGACAGGATCTCCCCCCCCCCCCCACATGGTTTTTCCATCTGGATTCTGTTTATTTCTTACAGAAGAAAATTTGGACATGGACTAAGACACAAATCTGCAGGGATTGATCACACTCACTAATACAGTAGGCTACCATTTTACCAGCTTGGGAAGTTTTAGATTCTGCTTCCAAGTTGGCAAAAGAGTACTGAAACTTTGTGATCCGTACGTACAGCTAAGTAAAATAGCATTCAAAACAACCATTTCGTCTTGCACATGTGAAACTGTGCACACAAATGACACCTTACATACATACAAACAACACATTTTCTTCACAAAATCCTTATAAATCTTCATGATAAAGATTTAAAAATGCCGACACATTAAAATGAACAGTGAAAAGCAATTTTTCTTTTGCATTTGGGAGTAAAACGTTTTAAAATGAAAGATGATTAAAAAAAAAATTTCTTCAGAGCAGTTGTAACTACTGACCTGTGGTTTGTACCATTAAAAACCTGGCAAACAAAGAATTAAAATGGTGTATTTGAACATCAAAAACTGTTTACACTGAGTAAAATAACCCTTGTCTGCATACAAACTGCAGGTTGCTTTTTCGAAAATTTTCGAAGCCTCTTCCACTGCACCCGGAAGAAAACCAACCCCGATTGGTAGAATTTCTGGCATTCTGTAGAATTAAATACCATTGATTAACCAATTAGTGCTCTCTTCCTGGATTTAATTTTTGGTTGAAAACTGATTAGTGATTAATGATTATCTTGCCTAGCAGAGTTACGCAGAGATAAATATTGTTAATGACGGCTTGGTCGAACTGGTGCAACTAACAGCACTGTAACTTATTCCGTCAACTGGACATAGGAGATGGTTGAATTGCTGGCATTAGTTGGTAACGCTGATTACACGACGTCACACAAACATAGCCAAGTTTGGTGATATCGTGGTATTACAATCTCAATACGAGTATCTACCCAACATATCGTACTCAAATTTTTTGTTATCACCCATCCGTCTACCGAATATTAGCGCTAGTTAGGTAGATTTTTCACTGTTGTGCTGTTGTGTTTCTTTGACACAATCTAGCAGATCTAATCTAGCAGATCTTTACACGCAAGTTTGTGCATGGTTAGAAATTGTGAAATTTAGCCCCTGGGAATAATGGAATAGGACCTCAGTTCTATTTTGTTGGTTTTTGGAACACGAGGTAATGATTAATAGGGACAGACGGGGGTATTCGTATTTTAATGCTACAGGTAAAATTCTGGGGCTGTTAACAGCAAAAACCGGTAAGCGGCGACTAATGTGGCTTCCAAAAGACATTAGAAAGAAGAAAACACTTTACCACAATACCGTGGAAAACAAAGGTCCACTTGAATTTTCGGTGAATAAAACGTTCACCATCCTCAGAAGAGTATACTAACAAAAAGTACTACGAACTACATTTCGAAGCTGTTCGAAGCTGTTCGAATCTGTTCGAAAGCATGTCCACAGGCAACCGGCAAACTGGAACGCGCTCCACTACTGATCTGTACTTCACACATCTAGACCTAACTCGTCGCCCCATTGCCTGTCAAATGTGGCGCTATTTGCAGGGTGCACAATCCTTTCAATGTTGTTAAAGGCAGGGTTACAGCTTCGAAATGTAGTTCGTAGTACTTTTTGTTAGTATGCTCTTCTGCGGATGGTGAACGTTTTATTCACCAAAATTCAAGTGGATCTTTGTTTTCCACGGTATTGTGGTAAAGTGTTTTCTTCTTTCTAATGTCTTGGGCTGTCACGAGATGAACTACTGCGAAGGCATTTCGTAAGAAAATTTTCATTAATCAAGAACGAATGTCAAAGGTTTGAAGACAAGCAGATACCACCATAGTTCAAACCATAAACGGTAATGATAACTACAATGAGGCATTATAACTAGGGTTTCCAAACCCGACCCTAAATGCTAATGCAGGATTTTTGGGTTTGAAAAATATAAAACACGGGGTTTTCCAGGTACCCCAGTTTTACACAAAATTGTACAAGATCAGTGCGAGTTCAGAAGTCTCATCTCGCAAAACTGCCAATATTATAGTTTAAAAAAAATTTGAAGTAAACTAGTAACATTTATTAACTTTTTACGCACTTTTCTGAAAATTTCTTAAACCTATCCTAACTCATTAAGCTTAACAGTTTTGAAAGTAGGACCGCAGGAAGCATTTAAAACTTTCCTTTAGAATTAACTTGCATCAACTTCAGTA
>JAHWFP010077480.1:0-11581 GCA_023313725.1 Lithobius niger
AGTCACAAACTGTTGGTGAACTTTTTTGTTGTTTACAAACAATTTCAATGCATACTGGATATAGGCGGCAAAAATGTTACGTCCAACGTAACGAAGAATGTACAAATTCGCCCAGCCTGCCTTATCATAGCCATGCGGAGATCGCCATCCGCGTATTAACCAGAGCCAAGGTCGGCTGGAGTGGTAGCTGCGTTCCTCGCAGAGAGAAACGTAACTTCTGTCTCGGTTGACTCTGGGAATAGTACACGAAACAGCGTCAAGTTAAAGATTGTGTCGTCACAAAGCGGAATGATTCTTGTATTTTAACACCACAATTTATAATTTTTTAGGCTAGTGTCTTATAATTTTGCTTCGGCGATCTTTCGGAATAATTAATTTTAATTTTTACCGCATTAGTCTTTTAGATTTTTTATCTCATGGTAATTATTAGAAAATTAGTACATGCACACACATAGATAAAACGTCATGATTATTGGAAGCGCGCAAAGCATCATATACGTGTAGGATGCAGTAAATAAAGTTAACAATTATTCAACAGAAAATCTCTTAGACGCCACATTTTAAAACGGATTTTTACCAAGGGATTGACTAACGGTAAGTATAGACCTTCGGGGCCGTACTTTATGCGGTGGATCGAGAAAAATGGCGCTGGGAGGTATATCCCTTTAATGAATGTGCCGCATTAAAGCCAGGAGTATTGTGGAGCTATATGTATAGTTTTAAGTCTTTTAACATGAATAAATCGTTCATCATGTACTGTATAGCGGGGTACTCATGGTGTTATGTAAAAGTAGGTCTTCCTCCCCCTAAGCACACACTTGGGAAGGGGGGTGTAATGGCTGTGTAATGTAACGGCAATGAGGAACTTACGGCGACAGCACTGTGTAGTCCTCCTTGCCGCTAATATAGCTGTCGAGCGCTGCTAACTACGATGCACATGCGGGAGTTAGTACAGCGCCCAACAGCCGGGTGACGAGCGAGTCCTATTATTCAACCAGTTAGGACCGGATCGCACCTGATAACCATTCACGTGACGTAAAGCCTCAGGCAATTTCTATTATTCTCCACGGCATATAAAAGCAGGTGGGTGAACGACCAGTTGGTGTTGGAGATCTGACTGCAAGGATGGATTTCTGGAGTATGAGGGTCAGTTAGAAGGATAAATTCGGGCTACTGTGTATGGTCCCTCATAGCTAGTATATACAGTGAGAAGTAAACTGGAATTGAGCCTCGTCTTGAAACTAAAACTTACACACTGTTCTTGACCAATAGGCCGATAAGCGACAAAGTTGTATTTGCTCTCTATTCGTGAATAGAATAGCAATGAGTTTTGCGAATTTTGTTTTCCCGTAAAGAGCTAAACGTCAAAATTCTGCAGCACCAGGCTCTAGTGCAGATAGGCTTAAGTGCGTGCCAAGGTTAATATCGATATAATAAGCGGTTCAAGAGCGTGGAAAACAGATAGGCCGAATTAAGGTCGAATAATAAGCCTACGCGTTTTGGCTTCGTCACATGCTTCGATAGTACACTGCTAAAACCATATTGTTGCAATAAAAACAGTTTTAGAGCAAAAATAATTGTGTTCTTAGCAATTTTAGTACTCATTGCGTGCAGTTTCAGACCACACAGTTTCGATTACACCACGAAAATCCATATGTTTCTTGTCCATAAAATTCAGAGGTCACGTCTCCAAAGAGAATGGGCCTGAAAAACAGCCAGGCAGGGCGTGTTAAAATCGAAAAATAAGCCTACGCGTCTTGGGTTCGACACATGGTTCAGTAGTAACCTGCTATCGTGCCTAAACATTTAGACTACCTTCAATTTGTGGATAATTTATGGCGGAAAAATTGAGAGCAGGATAATTGTAGTCCAAGCCATTTTAGTACTCAATGCGTGCAGTTTGGACACGAACCGTTTCGATTATATCCTCGAAAGCCATATGTTGGTTGTGCAGCGGAGCACGTGCCTCCAAAACGATCCAATTTAAAGGAAGAAAAAGAGATGTAATGATACCTGACATACTTGATTGTTTATGACCAGAAGAGAGCAATATTCCCACGTATTCAGGAAACCTAAGCGGATAACAAATGAAAAATATTTATTGATTATATGTGAAGATTTACCTGGCAACGAAATAAAATATTAAAAACAATATAATTAACTTTATTTAACTACTTGGTATGGATTTGTAAGGGGCCCAGGAATGACTAAATCTAAATTTGCAGATGATACAAATCTAAAACAAAACCCAGAAGGGTGAAAGAACCCGTCAAGTTACTATCGGTAGCAATGGTCAAGTTTTTGATTTAACGTGTGAGATAACAGTCAGTGGGATTAGCTTAGCAACAATGTGTCAACTTGGTGGCAGCCATTTTGGCTCTGATGTCACTACCCCAGCCGAAGCCATGGCACCTGAAGAAGAGAGGTACAAATTTGCTAGGTAATACCAATAAGAAAAACCTAGGATCTTTTACATGCCTTAATCGACATGAGCACAAGGCATCACAGGGCCCTTCTCTTCCAAAAAATGCCAGGGGTGGCCGAGGTCAGGATCGAACCAGGAACCTCTTCCACATGAAATGGTCGTGTTAACCATTAGGCTACCTTTCCCCTACCTCTGCCCTGACAGATTCCCATTAATACCTGTAAGATTTCAGCTCTTTAGGTTGGTAGGAACAATCCCTTAATTTCGTACAATTTAGACTCTTATAACTGATGCTTTTTACATTCGTGACCTTGGTAAGCTGATCAATACTAACTTTAATTTTTCCAATCACATTCACATGGCCTTCATTATCAGTAAAGCGTCTGATATCCTTTATTTGTTACTTTGTGCTGTGTCATGCAGAGAAAAAAATGTCTTAGTCACTCTGTATAACTTATATTGGAACTTGGGATACCTTTTTTGAATCCATTATTTATTAAGATTCTTCGTGCATCAAAAATATCCAATGCAGTTTAACTAAAAAAAAAATTGTAGCCTCATAATGATGTTGAATATTTTTCGTGAGATGATTCCGGGTATTCGTAATTCTTTTTTTTTAGGATTATTGACAGTACGCCTATTACTAGAAACTCCTCTCTGAACCTTAAGGTGACTGGTGTGAACTATAATAACAGTGTATAACTCTTTCACTTACTGGAGAATTAATTCATGGAACTCATTGCCTGAGGTGGTTGTATCGGCCCTCTCTGTGCTTGTCTTTAAAAACAGATCAGCTGATTTCGTCAGTGACGAGGAAACTAACTATTTTGATACACAGGTCTTTTAAAGTGGTATACTGACCGGTAGCCCCTGGCTTGTGGTTCGTTTTTTTGTGTGTGTGCTTCTCCTTTGTTTACTGTTAAAGAACGTTACATATTTTTTATTACATAATTATATTACATAATTATATTACTTGTTGCAAGCGCCGTGCTTTCGTCAAATTTTGTTATTGACATTGACGATTTATGACTATTATTAAATAAGTAAATAAGGTTTGTACAATCCTACAACACTCTTGATGTTAAAAAAAAACCTGTCTTAATGTCTTGCACTGGATTATTGCAAGATTCTTGGATAGGAACACGATAACAATTGAATGAGGGGGCGACCAACTTATGAACTCTAGAAGGTGCGGGATGTCTTACAGGCTACTGGCCACTTGCAAAAATGACGAATTATTTAAGCTGTACAGAAAGTCAGTTGAAATGGAATGGTTTTGCCCAACGAGAAAGAGTAGTTAGTCTAAACAGCGAAAGGACTGTATTAAATGATATTTTCTTTGAGCTGCAATCTAACACGCGGGTGTTTCAAAAACGTGGTAAGAGCAAAATTTGAACAGTATTAAACTTAAGGCTGATTAAGACTCATAGAATCGACTGAACATTATTGTGGGAGATTTTCATACGTCTCGTATCCAGATAACGGACAAACTCTGTAATGTTGCACCTCGACAGTTCGCCTTTGGCTGCGTCACGAATTTGGACCTTAAACATGTAGTCCTTAAACCCACGCGAGAAAATAACATTTTGGACTTGATATTGGTTGATTACAATAGTCTTGATTTTGACGTCGATCTACTTGATAGTTTCAGTAATAGTGATCACAACATTGATCGATTGGTCAGCAGACTTGGAGGGTCTTTGAATGAAGTCGACTCCATGTGGGTGGCTTTTCAAACCCGTCTGGAAGATATGGCTAACTTATGTAGTGTCACTAACCAAATCCCGACTGGTAAAATGACCTATCCAAAGAGAGTTCGAAAACTGATTAGCAAAAAGAAAAAATTATGGAAGAAATATAGAATTTCTTGGTATCCAGCTATTAAATTGTAGTTCTCAGCATGTAGTAACAATCTTATTGGTGAAATAAAAAGATTTGAAATTGAGAACGAACGAAAGGTAATTGCTGATAGAAGGAAATCTTTCGGCAGTGTTCAGCATGTAAAACGAAAACATGGTCCGTCCCATAATATACCTCCTCTTCTTCGTTCAGCCATTGGTCTCTTAAATGGTGTTCTAGATAAAACTGAGCTCTTAAATGTACCTGTATGACCTTGCAGTTGACACTCAAATCCCGGAAATTCCCAAATTTGCTTATGACGTGACATCATAACATGCAATAACCATTTAGAATTGTCCTTGGCCTTGAAATCTGTTGCAAGCTGGTATGAAAAATGGCAGTGCTCCAAAATGTAGAACCTTCAACAGTGGAATAAAAAACTTAAACACTTTAATTACTTTTTGTCTGACGATCCCTTAAAACGCAAATTCGAGGTTTTGGAACTAGGCCTCTGGTTTACGAGTGACCTGTAAAGCGCCTCTCATTGCAATCATACTGTTGAAACTGCACGACGACGGACAACTATGCTTATGGTAAACAATGTTTTATGTGCAACTAGCATTTGTACCCGGGTTGGCCCAGGTTTTTGTTTCGGCCATTGTTGCCTGAACGTTCACTGCAAAAGGCAATTTTTTTCTGGTAGTACTTCCCCTTTCCTCCAATCCTCTTCCTCCCCTCTCTCTCCCTTTTCTCCGATCCTCTCCCTCCCCTCTCCCTTTTCTTCCTCCCCTTCGCGACAAGCAGTTGAATTTAGATGGGTAATTCAAAATACTGATCCTCCCCCTTCCTCTTCCCCTCCACCTTTTGCATGAAATTGCTAGTCTCCATCCCAAACAACCCGAAAAAATAACCTTTTAGGTTTAATTAATGTGTAATCATATGTTAAATGGTAACAGACACATGGCACCCACCCTCTCAATCTTTTTACTGTCTAGTATTAGCATGCTAGAGTGGGACTAACAGATGCACTGCCCAACACACGGGCATTCCCTGTCCACCACCGCCCCCACTCCCAGTCTATTGCTTTGGCTTGAGCGATCTGTACCGTGTGAAAAATAACTGTCCTTCTTCCATGACGTCATTTAAAACTTGTCCCGAGATGTCCGCACAGAGAATATTATTAGCCTAGGCAATAATTTACAAATTTTAACTTGTCAAGGCATCAACGTGCCAGTTTCAACTTTACTTTATTTAACTACTTATGTCTGACAACCTGGTAGTCAAGCACTCATTTCTACAAATAGTGATGTTGTAGGTCCAAACAGGCTTTCTGCCGCCTTTTACAAAGAATTTGCTTATGAGCTGAGTTTGCCCATCACAAAAATCTTGAGTATCTCTTATAGAAGTTTGAAACTTCCTACCTTCTGGAAAAAAGCGCGTTTCCCCATTTACAAAAAAAAGGAAACTCAGACGAGCCTGTCCATTATCGCCAATCTCACTAATGTGTGTACCCTGTACGATACTAATTCTTAACCTAAGCTTTAATTAACAGTCCTACATCTGGCACACATCCACCAATCCACTACTCAAACCGCTGAACAGCACCACCAGCACTGAACAACACTACCAGGTGCAGTAAGGCACCAGTCACTGGGTTGTGTGGGGAGACACCAAGAACATCTTGCAGGCCACAGCCCCAATTTAATATAGGATGGCCCCAGTACTGTGCTGAGTGATGACCGACCAAAAGAAAGTGTGCTACAGTTTCCTCCTCCGTGCCACACAGGCTGATTGGCGACCTACACAACCCCAGCCTAAGAGCATAAGCCATTAGCAGGCAGAGACCGATGCTCAGCCTGTAGATCATTACTGCATGCCTCCTGCAGAGAGCGTCCAGGCTGCTAACGTTCCCAACAGTAGGATGAATACAGTACAGGGCCTTACAAATATCGCCCGAGTCCCATTCCCATTGTCATTTATCAACTGATATGCTCCTGAGAACCGGAAGATCCCTGGGAAAACCAGAAACACCACAGAGTTCTGTCTATCCATGAAACCCTTCTTGTCATGATCATCAGTCACTTCATTCCCGAAGACTCCAGAATACCTGGGGGCCCACTGAATATCCATAATGATGCCCCTCTGAAGGGCACCAGCAAGCTTCAGACCAACCTCAATGACAATGGGGTGACTCATTTCTAGCATTCTGAATGCAGGCTGGAGGTACTTTATTCCTTTATTCCAGCTGCAATAAGAGAGAATCCTGAAGCAGGATAGATGCAGATCCAATCCGATGTCGATGGCAAGCGAAACTGCTACTAGTTCACCCAGGAAGGTGAATGGGAGGTGGGGCAGAAAGTAACTGAACTCTTGATGGAAGTCAGAGATATATACTCCCATGCCCCTCCCAGTCCTCCCCATGGAAGGAGGCATCACTGAAATCTCCACACAGCCTGGGTCACCCACCATCAGTCACTGGCAGGACAAGAGAGGGAGTATCTCCCTACACCAGGACCTCGGTCACCCACCACACAACAATCCTAGGGGCTAGGAAACCACCAAGACCCCTCTCTCCTTGAGAAAGGTAGCACCCAATCCAAGAGTACCAAGACCTCTGTGAACCACCGACCCATGGCACAGAACCTAATCAGCAGCCTAGTGACATGGCCCCCACCCCTGGCCACCACCCTAAGACTGAAGGCAGACAGAGCTTCTCTAGCCCTGATCCCAATGGGAACCTCACCTGCCTCCACAAGTAGTGCAGGGTGGAAAGTAGATACCCAGTAACCATGTACAGGCACCCATTCAGGGCAACCTGGACACTCTCCTGACCACACTGTCTGAGCACAGCAGTAAAGGCTCGTGAAAGTCCGTGCAGGACCAAATGAACGCCCTGTACAATCCACAGAGTTTCGTCCTCTTCAACACTGCGTGGTTAGAAGCGAGAGACTTAAGGATGCCATGTCTACCGGCGATACTTCCCTCACTGCCCAAGCTTCAGTTAGCCAGCTGAGCTTGGGTGTCCAGCCTGTAACACAGATACCGGAAAATGGCAGCTGCATGCATCACCACACTTCTGACATGCGGGGTTACAGCCATGGCATTAGTCCTCAAGCACACCAGAAGTTCAGTGTTGGGAGTGAGAGACAAAGGCCGCGTTCAGTCAAGAGAACCATTCCCCTGAAACTGACCTTTTCCAGAGACGTGATGAGCACAAGGACATCCATGCTGACCTAACACATTGCCACATCGTCGGCATAAGCCACAACGTTGCAGAAAAGACTAAGCTCTCTGAGCACCGCATTGATCGCCACTCCAAAGAGAGTTAGGTATAGGCAACCCCCTGTGGCAGCCCTCTGCTGGTAGATTTTACCCTAGACCAGAAGCCACTAACTCTTGTCTCATAACTGCATTCACCGCTCTGACCCACGCCACATTCACCAAGTCATAGGCCACCATGTGGTGCACAGATAGCTGTGAGCACTGGGGCATCAGATTCGATAGCCTTGGTCTCAGCTGTACATCTCTGGCTTCTTACAGACACAAGTTCGATTCTGTTGAAGGGAAGTGTATATGTACGGGTTTTTCTCCAGTTGTTTATCGCCCATTGCACGAGGGTTTCCTTCGGATACTCTAGTTTTCTCCCTCAAGAAGCAAAAAAATAACTGTCATAACAGTGGTACCTTCAAATCAAAAGTTAATAAAACCAGACACACAACGTTGTCTTGATTTTCTTTCGTTCAAATTAACATCTGCCACTTGGGCCTTCAAAAAGCTCTAAACTTATTGGCCGACACTTTCTATCGAAAAGCATAGCGACCACTATCTTCCCATGCAATTATGCTTCTCTGACTCCTGCCTCCAAATACAGCATGGCTTCCTGTAGCCCACAAAATTTCCGAAACCCAACTTGGGCCTTGTAAAGCCCACCGGAGCCATCCAAAACACTGTTGAGCCTACCGACCAAGATCCTCTCATACAGCTTCCAGACTCAGGACAAGAAGGCGATAGGCCAGTAACGCTCAACATCACACCTCCGCTTCCCCCTGTCCAGTGCCAGAGTCAGACAAGGACCCATGCTACGGATGTACACAGATCCCGGGGACGGGTAAATTTTTAAGCCCTCGCTGGAGATACCTTGGCAGAGAGCCCCTCACAAAGTCTCAGGCCGATTGAGGCCTTCTTTTGCTGGAGAGAAGAACTTGCTTCTACCGAGGCAGCTACAAAAATGAACCACCTCTCATCAGACCGGAAAAGACAGAACCACTGCCAGGACTGTCTGTGGTCACTCGGCACAGTGACTCGGCATTTCAATAATAAATGGGGCCAGACTTGCCTCTCTTCTTTTTGGCCGACCCAGATTTCCCCACAATCCACTTAGCCGACCACCAACCAAAAGCACCCGCAGTAACATCAGGGCGCCCTAGCCCACCCACCTACCTACACAGAAGCCACCACTCGGGCCTGGGAACTGGAAGAAGGCCACTGGGAAGTGGTCACACCCTCGCATGTCCAGTGAAACCTGAAAGGCGAAGGAGTGTGAGAGCCCCACAGTAGGTACACAAAAACGAGTCCAGTACTGACTCTTGTATTAATCCCCCTTACCTCTGGATGAATGTAAGTCAGTACCACCATCCTGCACCACCGCAATAAGCTGTCAGTCCAGAGAATCCGCCAGAGTATGCACCGTAAGAATGCACCCACAGCCACCCAAGAGCCAATGGTGCACGTTGAAGTTATCTTCCAGCAGCAAAGGTTGGGAAGCGACCCCCTATAACGCATTCCAATCGGAGCCAAAACCCGCCCTGCCATGTGGCCAAATCACACAGTTTACCAGACACTATTCCACCAAACTCTAAAAACACAAGTGTCCTCACAAGGGCACATGGTGAACAACAACGAAAGGAAGGGGACCCTGTACCTCAAAAACACTCGTTCATAAGAGCCACCCAGGCCCGCTATGGTGCTGAAGCCGGGGAGGCAAGGGGGAGCCTAGTCTCCAAGAGCCCACAATATCAAAGGTGCCACTGAGAGCCGTGATCTCCTCCAGTTTGTTGGCAGACCCCCGTACATTCCATGAACAGATATTGAAAACTGGCCATTAACGTTACACTAACTAGTCTTACCCTGCACTTACACCCCACCATCCATCACATCCAGCCCCTATCTATTCTACGTACACCCCAAACAAAACTTCCGTGCCTACACAGTGCTCTTCTCCTTCCACAAGCACTCCAACCTCCAAACAACAACCACTTCAGTGACAACATTTTCAGTGACAACATTCTCAAAGGCACTTTCAATGACATCTTCAACCATGACTTGGCACACTGTCTTCACCCACACTAGTCTCCACTTTGCTACCAGTACCGCCTGTGGTGATCTCACCACCTCACCAATGGTGGAAGAGGAACTATAGGAGCTGGCGGGGAAAAAGCACTTCCGAAGCACCACATACACACACTGCCCATCTCAAGAACTGCATACTTGCTTTTGCTCACAACATGCACCTTCTGGGACTGCAGTGATGGAGGAGCCAAGCGGGGCCGTATCTTTGACCACTTGATCAACTGAGTGGGCCAGCCCAGCATCTCAAATCTGGCCTGGCATTACACTGGGGACCCTGGCACACTTTGGCCCCCAACTAACAAACACCAGAGGCAGCAGCGCTAAAGCTAGGTAGACTCGAAGCCACAGGGGCATTCACAATAATTATTATAGCAGGCCCGGCGCTGGGTTCCGACCCATGCCTTTCCGCCCGCCAAGTGATTCTCCATGCTCCTGAGAAAGCATACACAGCGTGTCACTTGGCACTGTTACCTTACAGACTGCGCAGAATACATTACGATTAAATCTGCAGACTTTTCCTCGTGTTCCACAATTTGTGCACTCCGGGGCCCTGTCCATGATTTCCAGAAGCACAGACAACTCTTTCAGGCCATTGATATCCAAGAGTGCAGCTTCAGAACCGTGAGCACAGCTTCAGCACCACAGTGTGTACTCCAGCGTGGCAATGACGAAGGCCTTTGGCAGTATGAAATTCAGCACATGGCTGACCACTGACTCGTAATTGACAAGGGCCCGCTCCACGTCCACTTTCAAAATCTCCAAGGGCAACCAGGAGTGCCTTCGAAAATTGACCCAACTGCCCAGAGTAACACAAAATCTCGTGACCGTGTGTAATAACTCCATAGGAGTGAAGTGATCGTGTATAGTAATGCTCGATCAGGAGCACCAGGGTTGACTATTTTGAGTTACTCCATGATCCAAGAGAAACCTGAGTAACTCAATTGGAGTCAATTTTCGAAGGCACCCACAATATGTTGACGTGGATCAGGTGTTCATGCAGATCGTAAACACTGACTCTAAAGCCATTAAAGTTGATGTTCTTTGTCTCTTTGACGGCTTCTTAATCAGCAAAGGTTACCTGGAAAACATTGTTGGCTCTGGGTCAGCACAGACCCGTGACATCCTCCAGATTGACAGCCGCCACACATGGGTAGCGCAGTTCTAATGTGGCTACCTTGCCTGATCAGCTATGAAGATTAGAGATTTCTGCACGCTAAAATTAGTAAGGCTGCCCTGGTGCAATTTCTTGAGCCACACAAGATTCCAGTCTTTCTGATTAACGTCAAATTCTTGTAGGACACTAGCATCCACCAATCATGGGCCATGAACGTCGGCGCAACTTCAGCATAGGAGGTGCCCTTCACCTGGCGCCTCTCTCTGGGATTTGGGGCTAAGTGCCTATGGTAAACTCTCTCCGTAACTGAGCCATCGACAGTGCCGATCACACTGGAAACCTGCACTGCATTATTCCTCGGTTGGAGCTGCACACATAGTTCCCCTTTGAGCGGCTGATTGTTGCTCCCAGCTATCACAGTTAGGCCTTCTTCTGACCTCCCACCAGTCAAACCGTAAAGCTTAAAATCCAGTTCATCAATTCTTTGCTCCAAGACCCGCTTCAACACCTCAGCATACAACCGGTCAGATGCAAAACCCCTGTAAATTTCGTTTTGACTCAGTACGCGATTCAGTATCTGCTGCAACGAAAGTAGCTTGATCTGCTACGCCATTTCAACTTTTCGCTGAACAAGATCAACGATGTTTATGTTTATGTTTATGTTTATGTTTATGTTTATTGAGCCTAATAGGTCATTACACCATTCGCTCACTCTAAAGCTAAACTTACACTACTTAAACCTACGAACCAGACAGCCATTTAACTACCAAGATCAACGATGCAACAGGCTCGCCCGAGTTCATTGTTGGGTTTTTGAGATGGGGGTTCTTGGCGTTGTCGTCGTTTTTGATGTG
>JAHWFP010077482.1:0-14098 GCA_023313725.1 Lithobius niger
AATCACCGAAAGGGATTATTGGAGTGATGAGTCCTGGAATCGGTTTGCATTTTGTCGTTTAGTGGCTTGCGGATCCGGAGGTCTGCCTGGTAAGTTGGATCCGGATTTGTAACGTGGAAGTCGATTTTGTCCATTGACCAAGCTATGCCGGCCCTTCACTTGTTCAGAAGCCTTGCTTGAAGTGCCTCAATGAGTCGGTTTATGTAGTTTTGAGGAGTTTACGAAAAGATTTACAGATTTTTTGTGCAATGGACTTCTGTTTGATGGACTGTGATTTCAGTTTTCCATAGTATAACATGAGGATTCGGAGTGCTACAGCAGTTGTGTCGTTGGATCAGTTCTCGAAGGTGCTGGAGAGCAAGGAACATAGCCTTGAGTTCAAGGATGTTGAGTTCACGAGGTCGTTGAAGCATTCCAGAATTGAGTTTGGTTCTTGAGGTGACTCTGTGGGTGCGGGAACCACAGGGAGTGAGTTTGTTGAAGTTAACAGTGGGAGTTAGCAGTGTATCTAATGGTGCGGGTAGCTGGCAGTCCAGATGAATCCCTTTGGATGGTTCCACCTCAAAAGATGAGATGCCCTGGAAACCAGCAGGATGGATGCGATGGTTGCCTGAAGGTCTCCCTGACAGATGCAGGTGCTCAAGTGGACGATCCCAATGGTGAGTTTTTGTGAGGAACAACCCGTGCGTCCTTTCCAATGCGAATGTCACTGTCGCTTGAGGCATTGTTGTGGACGATGAGTTGAATTAATGCCGATGTTGCTTGAAGGCTTCAGACGAATGCGGATGCAGGAACCGTTGGCCAATTCACCATGGTGAGGATGGACGAATGCCATGCCAGAGTTCAGAGGTTTACAGACGAATGCGAGTGACCCAGTGTTGATGTGCCTTTGGGACAGCTGATGAACGGATTAAAATGTCGCCATGGCCTGATCTGGTTTGCTGTGAAGTCGGACGAATGCCAGGTTGCTAGGAGGTCATTGAACGAATGCGAATGCTAATGCAGCAGACCCAATTTAACCCACAGGAGCTGTAGGAGTAGTTGAACCAATGGGAGTCATCGGGGCGTTCATTGATCCGTTTCGACCCTTGTTTATCCCAGAAACTGCGAGTTCGGCGATTTGGTATCACGCTCCAAATGATACCAGGCTCCTATTGTAAGCATGGATGTGAAAAGCTATAAGCTTCCATCACCAGCAACGAATGCAGTAATCGGCGTCTTGAAGAGGCAGTGGCAACAAAGGCGAGTGCGAATGCCGTCATCTTGAAAAGCTGTGCAACGAATGCGAATGCGAATGCAAATGCAGCTGGTCCGTGGTTGACTTTAGTTGGGAAGTCACTTGAACGTTGAATGTGAATGCGAATGCCGGAGGGCAGGGCGAGTGACGTCGTCGGATGACTAATTTTCTGGAAAGCATAAAAAATAGAACGCATTCGTGACGGAATAACGATGAGTCGAAGCGGGAGATGGGCAGCCAAAAGACGACAGGAATGTTTAGCTAGAGGGGCTATCGAGATGGCAGCAGACGAATGCATGAATGCAAATTACTCCAAAGTGGTGGCGCTGTGGTCGGCACGAATGCAATTGAGTCCGAAGCGGTAGCGCTGCAGTCGACGTGTAAAACCCAGTAGCAGGAATTGGAAGGAGGCACCAGTGCATAAGCAGCAGTGGGACAAGGACAGAACGTCATGATGGTGAGTGGCCGAAGGCTGTCGAAGAAGCCGGGTTAACCTAAAGAAGGTCGGGACGGAATGAGAGCAGCACATTCGTTTGTGCCGACCACAGCACCACCACTTTGGTGTAATTTGCATTCGTGCTTTCGTCTGTTGCCATCTCGGTGGCCCCTCCAGCTAAACATTCCTGCCGTCATTTCGTTATGCGCTGGGCGCGATCTAGGTTAAGGCGAGTGTACAACAGACCGCCTTAAGAACAAAAGATGTGAATGCTTTCGAACGAGCTCTATTTATAAGGAGGGCTGCGCACGCGCAGTTAGGTTGTAGTATGGTTGTGGATCGACGCAGTTGCAAATCTCAAGGTAAAGAGAGCATAAATGCAAAAATTAAGAAGTATAGTATTTTCCAAGCAAAAGAAAGAAACGGAATGTATTACGCTATGGTTTTCGTAGTGCTTTCATCTAATAATTTGGAACTCTTGCTGAAAAAATGATATATTTTTGTACATTCAAAAAACGAAGAGGTTTAAAAAAGAACATCGACACACGAAGCAAAGAAATATTTCTAATTTATGCAACATAGGGTAGGAATTGAAATAAAGTAGAAAGCTTGCTTAGTTGTTTTTTCTGGGGTTATTTTCATGCACGAAACCACGGTACAAACATGCAGTAAAAGGGTTGAGGCAAACAAAATGAAGTTATTCCTTTAGGAGTGATGAGGATTTTCATGTTCTTGTCAAACAGATGGCTGAACGAAACTATGTAAGAAATCTTTTAAAACGATTGAAATTAATTGCAAGTTACAAATTAGAGATGTTATTATTCTTATTATTTTAAAGCTAAATATTTCAATTTAAACGTAGTTGTTTTTTTTCTTATAACATACGAGTGAATGTTGTTGATAGGTCATAATGTTCTCTATGGTATTTGGTAAAGAACAATGTATGCAGGGGTCGTTTTGCCTTTCGAGAAAACGAAGAGTATATTTCTGACATTGCTACTGATTAAATGAAATTAAAGGTCCAGTCATCAGGATCAATCGCTACGTTGGTCAGATATGTGGTACAATTTTTGGTTTAACTTTGATCGAATCACTGTGAGATATGATAACTACTGGGTATACAGATTAACTCAATGTCATACGAACATAATAGGGTGTTGACTGATGGTTAGATTACTAGTAGTTAGGTCATGCAGGCGTTCAGATTGATCATAGTATGTTTTGTATTATTTGTTTAAATAATATTTGTTGATGCATTTAGATGTTTCAGAGTAAGTTAGTGAGATTATGTGCAAGGGGGGGGGATTGAGGCTTAATGGCGCGTCGACAACTTGGTCATTAGCGCCAACCTCAGTCACAGTGCAGTGGTCCGGGTTGCCACTGCACCACACATTACAGAGGTGTTATCCAAACCCCTAATCTAAATCTTGTCATACATCTGTACCTCCTGCAAAAATTGAAAAACACCGGACAGGAGGACAGACTTATCGCCCAACTGACGCGCAATGTCATGCGGAAGATGGAACCGACGACGAACACCATCAAGATGGCGACAATCAACAAGTAAGTGCCGGACCGTAAGTGGCCGTCGACACCAAGAACATTCAGGAGGGTCAACCCCCCGCAAAAGGAAACCGTGAGTAAGTCGGGTGTGACCAATTCGCAAACGGGCCAACACAACCTCCTCACGGCGACTGCGGCGCACGCCGAGTGCCACTCCTCGACAGTGCCTTTAATGGCCCGTAACTTATTACCGTCCTGTCCATCCCACGAGGCTTGCCAAAAAGCATGTAACCTCAGACGCAGAGTTGGAAAAGCGTCCGAGGGAACAAGCCTGAGATCCCTACCGAGATGGCCAGAAAGGGCCCCTTTTGCTGCAGAATCCGCTTGCTCATTTTCACCTATCCCAACATGGCCCGGGATCCAGCAGAAAAGCACGGTTTTCCGCTGGCCAGGCAAGCGGGAAAGCAAAGCTTGGACACGTTGTGTCAAGGGGTTCCGTGGATTGTAAGTCGCCAAGGACTCCAGGGCACTCATGGAATCGCTAAAGATAATGAAATGCGTGCCCTGAAGGCCAAGGATCCATTCCACCACCAAACCGAGAGCCAAAAGCTCTGCAGAAAACACAGAATAGCCTGATGGAAGGCGATGGGCTACCGTCACTCCCTTACAAACACAAGCACAAGCCACGCCAGCGTCTGACTTCGACCCATCAGTAAACAGCCGCTGATAACCGGCGTACTGAGAACACAGCCGCCGGAACTCCTGCAAGTACCTTGCTGGCAGAGTGGAACCTTTCGGGAGGGACGCCAGAGCGAAAATGAAAATGCCACTTGGGACAAGCCAAGGGGCCACTGGCATCCCCCCCAGCCTCAAGACGCTGGGCATATCAAAGGCTATCTCCTGACAGGATTGCTGGAGCCTATCGCGGAAATCACCCTTACCCACCCTGCGTCTACCGACTCGCAAGTCTGGCCCAAAAACCATGGACCAAGCAGGACTGGATTCCACAGCACGTAAACGCACAGCATACTGAATGGCCAGCTTCCGCCGACGAATGGCCAAAGGTGGCTCCGAGGCCTCAGCATAGAGGCTGACCACTGGAGAAGTTCGAAATGCCCCAGTCGCCACACACAGGCCACTGTGATGCACAGTGTCCAACATCTGGAGAGTGGAGTCACTAGCCGAACCATACACCATGCACGCATAATCAAGTTTGCTGCGGACAAGGGCTCTGTAGAGGCGCAACATGGCAGTGCGATCGGCACCCCATGAAGTACCCGACAGAACCCGCAAGATGTTAAGTGCCCGCAAAGACTTGTCTTTAAGTTGGCGCAAGTGTGGAAGCCAAGATAACCTGGAATCGAACACCAGACCCAGGAAACGTGCCTGTGGGACAACAGGAATCTGCGCCTGCCCCAAATACAGGCAAGGATCTGGGTGCAGTGTTCGTTGGCGGCAAAAGTGAATGCACACAGTCTTGTCCGGAGAAAACCGGAAACCATTACTGACCGCCCAGGTCTGGACTTTGTTAATCGCCACAAGCTGGTCAGATTTATAGTTCTTGCAGAAAGCACTTTTGCTCTTTTCAATGTTTACTTTATCCAGTAAATTAACATTTAGGTTAACTTGAGCAGTGATACGTTCTAAACATAAAACGAAACTAACTACAACATCGCTGAAATAGAAATATTGCAATCAGCTGATGTGTGGAATCTTCAGCAGGATACTTTAAAAAAATGGCTGCGATTGCGACTGTAGATGACTCCGACTCATCCGCAGCTGTACTATAACCGCAACGTGATGATAACGTGTGCCTGTTTACAGGGTGAATGTCAAACACCTGACACGAATATCCATCAACTTTCCAGGACAGTATAACCCATGCATATTATGTTTGTGTTTTAATTTTGTTTTGTTGTCACTTTTCAAGAAAGTGGCTTAGGCAGTAATTTTCACAACCATCTGCTTCAAGAAAAACTTTCCCCAAGTTTCCCTGGTAATGTCAGGGATGACGTTTGAATAGTAATTTTATCCTGAAGTGTGAAAATTGATCACTAATGGCTGAAAATTGTTTCCACAGAAATAACCATGGACAAGTCATATCGGGCTGGGACGTGCTAAATACTGCCTAGCATAGCCATTTTCTGGATTCTTGAATTGTTATTGTTTACCTTTTAGGTATTTTTGTACTGGTCCTGCCAGGATTAAGGCCAGAAATTTATCACTCATCATAAATTTGTGCTGCAGGTTGGGTGATGGTTGGCTCTGACAACCAAATCTTTGTGTTTGTGCACCCAAATTAACATCATCCAACAGCAAAGCTGAATTTTTAATACATTTCTTTGAGACTTATGAACCAACTGAATTTTGAATCTTTAACAGTAATCAATCTTTTAGAAGAAGAAAGACTAGCAAGAGGAAAATAGGAAAGCTGAAAATGTTAATGGAAACTTTTCTCTGGCCATCACAATGGGGGAGGAGGAGGAAGGGGATAATATCCAGTAAAGGTCAAAATAGACCCCACAGAAACTGGAGGAGGCTTGTAGTCTGGAAGTTTTTGTAGGGTCCCGTTGCCAGTCACAAACCAAACCAACAATTTCAGGCAATTTGACTGAGCACTGCCACTGCTCTGCCGATGATCAAATATAAGTTAGTTCTAAACATTGGATGAAAAATTAGTTTTTATCTCTTGCGGCATTTAATAGTACTCATTTTACTCTGTTTGGCCACTATTTCACAATAACTTCAATGACCACTGCACTGCAACCCAGGTAGGCCCTAATAACCTAGCTGGCGACGCGCCGTTAAGCCTCAATCCGTCCCCCCCCCAACACCCAACTTTGTCTAACCTGCCCATTGCCCGATCTGCAACGAGAAATTTCATCAAAGTTTTGAAAAACTTTGGTTTGGAATTGGTTGCTGGATGTGGCAAAGAATCGAGAAACAAGTAAGCTACTATGTATTACCCAACGAATAGTATCGATACGAAGGTTATGAATTGTTCTTATTTTCCATTTAGCCGATGTCGTCAGACCAAACTCTCCATCATTCATGTGACCGTTAACAGAGCTAACGTCCCATTAACTCTCAGCCATCATTCGTAACAACACTGTTAAAAATTTCCGTATTATCACCGTACAACGTCCGTAAATATTTACGGAACATGCCTGTAAATATATTTTACGGAATAAAGTACCGTAATTAGACTGATAATTACTGTTTAGCCTGGCTTCAACTCATCTTTACTTAATTAATGCTCCGTAAATTTAACCGTTGCTCAAGATAACGGGAAGTCCGTTAAATTACGTTCATTTTCCTGTTAGCAGTGTTACCATTGACTGTCACCGTAAAAAAACGGAAATATTTTTTACAGTGAATGAATGCATATTTTTGGATTCGTATGGATGACTAAAATTTGTTTTATTTATTTATTTAATTGTTGTATTTATTACTTGAAATCACTTGCTGAAACTGGCGCGGTTTTGTGCTTATTTTTTTATCACATTTATCAAAAACCGCGATTTTTCAAAAAAATTCTCCCTAAAAAAATTATGTTGGGCAGTAGGACAGTGTGTGATTTGAGGTGGATATGTAAGGAAGTGATAAAGAGGGTACAGTCAGAGGTAATAGGTGTGGTAATCCTATTGGGCACACTTACTCAGTTTGATTACAGTTGCTGTGTCATAAATCGTTGAAAATAAGCATATTCTGCACAATGATGTCGTCCTAATGAGTACAACAAGATATGTATCAGTTCCAAATTATAAGGATAATTTAAAAGGGTAGGGTACACTATTCTTTGATGTAGTAGTGCATTATACAGTTTTAATGCATACCTACTCTTCACCAGACAGAAGAAAAAAAAACACTGTGTGAAAAACAACATGCACTTCCTCATTTAGCTTTCACTCTGATTTCTACAAAAAAATATCAATAACATTCTATTGATATCACCAAACAAGTACGTAATCAAGTGCAACTAACCAATTAACACCATGCAACTCTGCCCTCATCAGTGTCAACTATTACTACTGTAAGATGTTAGTCAGCACTTAGTATACAAGTGCAAAACACAACGCAAGTGGCAATTAAAGCGTTAACGCCTACTTCGACACGAGTAGTACTGCAATAAAACTGATATTCTGCTAAAGTATTGTCATTATCAGTGTGCATTTGTTAAAATAACGAAATCTAATGAAGATAACCATCTCCTTTACGAACTCCAATGTAATAACCCAGCAAGTATAGTTATTAGAGCTGCTTAAAGCATACTATCACCTGGATGTTATTCATGTCGGAACATCCACAAATTAAATTAGAAGGTCGGTGTGGAATGCGCGTATAGTTGGGCTTAGAAGGGACATTGTGCCAACATGGCATGATATGATTCCTTTACTTTAGTATTAGTAATATTTCACATGACAAGAGTTAAATGAACGAAAATCCAACCTTCTCTGATTGTTAAACTGGGCTCTGCGCCATTATGTTCCTGCTCCGTAAATCATGTTGGTGAACAGTTTAATTGAACTGCGATTCCGACATATCCTTTAAATATAGGTAGCCTAAATGTGTTCGGTTTGTCTTCTCCCAGACATCCTAAATATTTTCCAGTTTCCCTCTTTGGGGTAATAGGCACCATAAAAATAGATAAAATCTCCCTAATGACAACGACTAGCCCACAATATGCAGCATCAGTATCTCAGAGCCTTTACAGCTGTTCATAGCAGTTTTAAAGCTAACTTTGACTCTTACTACCGACTGGGATATCGCCATTCAGCTCATCCTTCTATAACCCATTAGCTGTACCAAGATTTAATAATTACACAATTCTTATATAGTTTATAAGAAGATTTTGACATTATCTGGGGTGTTTCTTTTTTAGGAGACTTACGGGAAAACTCTTTATCTTTAACCAGAATGCTACTTTTATTGTTTTAACCTGTTATATCATAGGTACAATGTTCACACCATAACGAATGAGAAAAATAAGCAAGAGTCAGCAATTACATCTTCACCCCCAGCCAAACTCGAAGACCCTCTCGAATCGGCCACAAAGTCTTATGAGGAATTGTGTTCTTATCAAAGTAGTGATTACTGCATATTGGGAGCGCCTGGAAAGTTTGGGCCTCGAATTGCTGAAATTGTGCAGAATTAAATTTGACTCGATTCTTACTTTCAAGATTCTTAACCACATACTTGAAGTAACCCTTCCTTTAAAAAAAAATATATGGCCCCTTGGGTTCGGCACACGCACTGGAATTTTACAGTACACAGTGCTAGGCTCGATTCTCATCGAAACTTTTTTTTCGAAAGGGTGGTTGAAATATGGTATGCCCTTAGGGTTGAGACTGTTAATGCGAGATCAGTTTATGCATTTCGTCGAATGTTAGATTCTGAGCCACTGTTTAAATTCTTGAAGTGTCCTCTTCCATCTCCATAGTACTGCACTGTGGGTTTTATGCTCCTTTTTTTTTAAAATATATTGTTTAACCTCCATCTTTTGCAGGATCGGTGTTAGTGGCCAAAACACGTCCGACTCCTTCCACCTAAAGGTGGTAATTAATAATTATTTGACAATTTGACAATTTAACCCCATGAGGACTATTTGTTTACTTGTTGTACGTTTTGTAAAATTACCTACCTTTGTTCATTATACAAAGTCTAAGGACAAGTAGACAAACGGGCGTCATGGTAGTTGCAGTTTTAGCGTTTTATGAATTGTGACCAAAGCCGAAATGTATGAAATGATGGCCGGAAATTAAAATGTTGTTTGTTGCGGTCTTGTGGGATTTTTGCTTGTCAGATGGCATTCCTAGAACATAACTTTCGGCCAGCAAAGCAATTTCTTTCTTTTAGTATTTGAAGTTTTTGCTTCAACTACACTTTAAGGAAACGGCACGCCGACCAAAAATAGGGTAAGTTGACATAGTCCTATCGGATCCTACCTTGCTTTTCAATAACTGTTGTACCAGACTTTTATTTCATTAAACAAAATAAAAATATCCTAATATTTTTTTCACCCAGAACCGAATATGGAAGAACGAGTATCCTTAAAGGTGGAAAATAAGAACACCGAAGTGGTAGGTGAAATCACACTCAAGTATGGCCACTGATATCATTGATGTCATAAGTTGGGTCAGACAAATAAATGCATTGGTTGAATAGAACATCATACATGTGGAAGTTGATACTCAGTGGTTCTCCGAGATATGTGTTCTGTCGATGATTAATACGAAAGCCTAATATTGTATTTCTTTTAATAAACTGTACTGCAGTACTTCTCGTGACGAGTTTAGTTAGGAATTGGTTAAAGCGGCAATTATAGACAGATTTTACTAATCCACTTAAAGTAAACCATGAAACTAATGACACATGCTAACTATTCGGGCATGTCCAAGCAGAGATAACGTTAGAAAATAAAATAATGATGTATATTGTGTATGCGATTTAAATATGAGCGTTTTCCAAATTGTAGAAATATAGGTAGAGCAAAGAGGTTATGGCTAAACGGTAATCTACCAATGTTTAAGCATGTCATTAGCAATGTAATCAAGGAAATGTGAAAATGTTGCAAATTCAATACCCTATTACCACTGACACCTTTATGCTTCAGAGAATGCTTGCTACTAGTTTTCAGACTTTTTGGGTATTCCGCATGAAAGAAAAAAGAATGTCATTTTCACCGTAGCAAGCTATGTGCATTTATTACTTTTGCGTACTCATATTATCCTTCCATTTTATAAATCACAGGAAGTCAAACATACAAAGACTGTGACGTACTTACAAAAACGCTAACCTTACTTGCATACAAAGATTTACAGGTTCAGAATGCATTATTTGCATTAATCTAATTATTCCCAATCTCATACGATTTGGACTTTCATCATTTAGAAGCAGATTTTGCACTTAGGATTAATCTCTTCTGCCAACTCTAGGGGTTAAATTTTGCCTTCTGTCTGTGTTGTCCACATGAATTTATAAATCAGCTTCTACTTAATCACTTTTTGTCAATTTGTGGCTAGAACTGCAGGAAATTCTAATTCTAAATGGGTAAATGGTTTAAAGGAGAGATGTATTTAAGATCGTAGCAATGTTGAAAAATCCGAAGCCCCACAGGATTCTTACAGGAATGTTACCATTGAGACACGATAAAAAAAATAAAAAATAAAAAATATAAAAAATAACCAGTATTTCTGTCCATTATAGTTCTGCTCCAAACATGATAGCACTTTCTAAAAGAAATCTAGGCCAAGACAACCAATAAAAATCTAGAAAAAAATCTATAAAATTCATCGTATCCGTGATGGCATACATGCCATCCCCTGCCAGGAGTGCCACGTTGTCATGCCACAGCCACTTGCTTCTGCAAACATGAAGATGCCATCCATAACAAAATCTAATAATATGCCTTAGCCGTGCACCACCGAGATACCAGGCATTTGCCCAATGCGCAGAAAACTTCAATAGTTTACTCTGAGCAAGACACCAATATATGCCGTAAATTGTAGGCAATCACCATCATTAGCAACCATAAAAGAGCCCTCAAACTGTACCGTGCCTTTCTCATCATAAAAAATGGAGAGATATTACTGACTTGTTCCCCTACTACAACAAAATTTAAGATGACTTGCCCTTTCCCTCCCCAAAGGCCTTGTTTTGATACTGCATCTCAGCAGACCTTGCCTATGCAACTTCCTGCGGTATTTTCAGCTTTCGACTTGTTCGTGAACTGTCTTTGCCAGCGAAGGTTTTATGTAAGTACTTCCCTTGTTTTTCGGATGTTTTCGTTCACTGAAGTTTAAAAGACGTTCCAACATGTTCTCTTTGGATTTTATGTTTCCCGTAGATGGCCCACAAACAATAAGGGGTATAAATATTGGTGGTTTTTTTCTACCATGCCTTGATGAGAACGTTCATAAAGGGCTTTGGATTTTTTAACCTCTCATCCATCTTTGCCTTGTTTATCTTGTAGCTAAGTTTATCTGTGACATAATGATAAACATTTTGATTCTCTAGGTCAACTTTGAGTCAAAAATGTATAAATATTTAAAATTTAGTCAAGAAATTTTCCTTTAGCCTGTTCATATTTTAAGCAACTACGTTGTAAAAAAAAAAAGCACATGTTGGCCCTTTCTTTACCTTCTTAAAAAGTTATTGTGCTATGCATATTGGCAAGGATTCGATTTTATTTAGCAAACGTTTGAATATCCCAACCAACATTGTTAAAAGAACTTTATTATTACCCCTCATATTAAAAGTTATTGTAATTTGTATTAAAATTCTGATGTATCTGGTCTTCTACTGTTAAGTAGACTTGGAATAGTTTAACTGTACCTATTCATGATACATTTTGATCATTAACCCATTATGAATAGCATACCTATAGTATACAATTTATGTTCTAATAATATTGTGCAAGGTTTCAAATTAGACCTGATCTGTCAGAAGAGAAGACAGGCAAAGTACTGGTCATCATGATGCTCAAAAAAAGTATTGGCAAAGGCGCGTTACAATTACAAAACAATGAAAAATTAAAAGTCTAAAGTGGATGCACTACCACGTTAAATAAAACATCAGCGAAAATCCAATTCTTCCAAACACACCAAACAGTAAAAACAGAGGAAAATGCAACGACGGTATATTTCCTTCTTCAATGATGGACAACTTTCACTGTTGTCTTTAACAGAATTTGACTTAGTTACTGATTCGTCTACTGCTGCCAAAAGCTACTAATGCATTAACCACTAACACTTGAATGGGTAGAAATAAGCATAAAAGTTTCTGGGAGACGTTATTCACGCATGGTTTAAAGGATATAATCTATTTTAGTAAAAGTTTTAAAAGCATGTTTTACTCAATAAAATTTCTAGCCTATGGATGCAGCCTATAACTATTCTTCAGGTCATCCGCGACCAGAAGGTTTTGTGCTTTTTAAGTTAATGACCTCCTGCAAGATCACCCATTTTCTTGTGACAGAAATATAGCACCAGTCCATTTTAGAAAGTGTGATATCAGGCCTAAAAAAATAAAGAAGCAAAGTTTGACTGCCGCAACACAACCGACTCTACTTTTCTTCCTACGCAAACCTTCCTACTTTTTTAGCTCATTTTTTTTTGTGTGATGCCATTGTCAGATTAGGTATAATCTTTATACTTAGCAGTTGGATGATTTCGTTTTATTTCAAGGATAAACTGAGATTGTTAATACAAATGCCTAAAAAAAACGGAAAAAAAAAACGTTCGTTCTAACGTCCAGGGACCTCCGTGTTATTTCACTTTATCAAAAACGAAGTAAAAAAAATGCTTCCACCGACCTAACTTTAATTGCAAGGTTATGGCAATCAACTTTTTTCTTAAACTTAAGAAAACCTGTAGTAAATTGGGCGAACGAATTAGGAGATAGGAACGTATAAAATTCCTCTGATGATTCAAGAGAAATGAAATAAACTTCTATTTTTAATAAAAATAACTGATAAAATTCGCAATTCTAAGCTTTTGGCAATATCCTTCATTCTCCATCACAATAATGAAGTCACTATCACTTGTACATCAGAAAGCTCTCCTGTAGCTCATATTAAATTTTTTTTTTACATTCCATGTGTAGTCTATGAGCCAGTACCCGAATTGTTGAGGTCCAGTAACCTTATGGTGGAAAAAAAAATCTTTTCCTGATTTTTAGTTACCTGTATGCATGCGGTGTGCGGAAATGGGCATTGCATATTTCAAACGAGTAGCATAATACCAGGAGTCCGCAATTTTGTTTTCTAAAACTGCATTTTTCAATACAATACTGTAGTTCTGCTTCTACTCAACTATTTTTTTTTAGTTTTCTTTGTACCAATGGAAAAGTATTAAAACCAGCTATAAGTTCGGTCCCAACAAACATTTCTAAATTCCTAACCGTTAACCTGTTATCTACTAAACGGATATTTGGCAGTACGCTGTTAGGCGTTAAAATGCAGAATACTACTAAAATGGTTCCTTTTACATCTAATAAGGTGGTACAAGGAGTTAAAAAATACAATCGTATTAAAGAATGCTGCAAACCGCAGAATGTTTTTACTTTATAAGTTACACAAAATAACGTGTATTCGTGTATGCATTAACCTGATACGGCATAACCAGTATCCATTATGCACTAAATCCAGTATGCACTATCCAGCAACTACAATCCAATATGTATTACTCAGTATCAAGTAGTCACTATTCAGTGTCTTGTATCATCTATCCAATATCCAGGACTCACTATCCAGTATCTACTATCCCCTATCCATTATCCAGCATCCAGTATCCACTATCCACCACCCTGTATCCAGCATCCAGCAATCAGTAGTCAGTATCCAGGATACTGGAAACTGGATACTGCATAGTGGATACTGCATGTAGTGGCTAGTAGATAATGCATACTGGATGCAGGGTACTGGATATTGGGTCCAGTATCCATTACCCATTATCAGATGTCCATCACCCAGTATCCAGCAACCAAAATTCCAGTATCTAGAATCCAGCATCTAGTAGGCTACCCACGATCCAGTACTGGATACTCAACAGTGGATTCTGGATACTTGATACTGGATATTGGGTACTGGAAACTGTACACTCTATGCTGGTTAGCGAATACTGGACAATAGATAGCAGATAATGGATTCTGGGTATTGCATACTAGATACATTCTAGTATCCAGCATCCAGTATTCAGTATCCAGATTGGATACTGGATAGTGGAAGATACTGCATGTAGTGGATAGTAGATATGCAGTATGTGGATAGTGGATAGTGCAGTACGGATATTGCATACTGAATGCTGGGATACTGTATACTGGGTCCATTTCCATTACCCATTATCAAATGTCCAGCACCCAGTATCCAGCAACCAGAATTCCAGTATCCAGTAACCAGTATCCAGTATCCAGAATCCACTGTC
>JAHWFP010077483.1:6410-17362 GCA_023313725.1 Lithobius niger
TTTTTAAAAAGCGAATAAAGACTAATGTGACTTTGGTCTCTCTTTTTTTTATTAGTAAAATGGCTTCCATAATCTTGCCAACAATGTCTCTCCCATTAAGTGTCACCGACCACGCTTTTGTGAATGTTGGCATATATGCAGAAAATATTCTTATTCATTTAAGAGACTACATTCGAGCAACGTCGAGGTTTTTTCCATCCAAAAACGGTATTCCATTGTCGCTGCAACAATGGAAAATGTTCAAAGATAATTTCGACATTATTCAAACAAACGTGGTCGATGGAGACATGCACGTAGAACTAGATCAAGGCCAAATACTGATCTATCCTCAGATCGAAAACAACCAGAAATACATTGTTTTCCAACGTGAAGATAGGAAACAATACAATTTAAATGCAAGCTCATTTTCCACGTTGAGGTCATTAGCACCTGCTAATCGGCGTCATGGTGACGAAATTGAAATCTGAGATGGAGAACAAAGGTTAAATAATGACATAAAAATGTTGATACACGTTATCGGGTGAGTTTTTTTTATTGTAATTTAAACATTTTTAAAACGAAATAATTCAATTGCCTTCAGACTGCTGTAAGAGTAGGATGGATCTTACAGAAAAAGCTACGTGCGAAGCTTATGGAATAGTGTGCTTCGTATCCAACAATTTGCTAGCGAGAGGACAATCTTTTACAACAATGACACTGTTTAGTGGCGAATATGAGTTAGTGTCACATGCCGAATCGCAGCTGGGGGAGCATTTATGGCTTTATCTGCGTTTCAAGAGTGCAACATCGCGAGAGAAAGTGTTGAATTTGTTAAAACTGACTGAACTCTCTACAAACTATACTGTGCGTGCACTCATCAGTGAAACAAGTCGAAAGCGTTGGATTACGACAATGTGTAAAAAAGATCCTGAAATGCTCGAACTATTGCAACCTAAGGAACTGAATTATTTGTGTTCGAGATGCGTCTCATCAGATGGTGTGAAACATATTTGCATAATGACTTTAAATTTGATTCTTTTCTGTTTGAATACTCTCCTCAGTTCCTTTTTATCATTGCATATTTGAATTGGTATCGTAAAATGCGTGCAGATAAAACAGTATAAAATACTGTTAAATTGTTATTTTGTTGTTATTTGAAAAATGGAGTGCGTTGATTGTAGGTTGCGTCTTCCAGCTGCTATGGACGTTGCAGGACAACCTAATTCGGGGAAGACGGAGTTTGCGATTGACCTTATTTTAAATAATCAACAGTTGATTACTCCAAAACCTACCCAATATCTCGTAATATATGATATTTGGCAAAAAGCCTACGCCCGTTTGAAACAGAATTGCTGCATACCGTTAGTATTCTCTCAAAAAGTAGACCGCGCAATGATAGAAGGTATCGACTCTGATCAAGCCACTATCGTTTTAATAGATGACAAGATGTGTGATTTGGCGAATCAGAAATGTTTCATAACTGATATATTTGTGATATATTTTCATCACAAGAATCTATTTTGTATTTTACCTGTGCAAAATATGTATCATAAAAATTTGAGACCATTTCTGTTTGTTGGACCTATGTTGTGCTGATACAAAGTCCACGTAATCAGTCTCAGGTGAAAACATTGGGGTCGCAGTTAGGATGCGCCAACTTCCTGTGCGAGGTATATAATGACGCCACGCGAAATCCATTCACTCATTTGTTGTTAGACCTCCATTTCAACGACGGATCCCTCACTTTGTTATCGTAGTTGTATCCTATCCCAGAATCCAATTGTCTATATAAAACAATGAAGAAGAACCAAGTGAAACCTTGCATTCCGCTTCTCGAGCTATTAGCAACGTCTAAGGTTCATCGCTCCGTGAAAAAACCTTACTCACTCACTGTCTGACCGTGCTCGATGTTTTAAATAGCTGCTGTCTGAGCGTACT
The DNA here is from genome assembly GCA_023313725.1 of Lithobius niger. Taxonomy (NCBI): domain Eukaryota; kingdom Metazoa; phylum Arthropoda; class Chilopoda; order Lithobiomorpha; family Lithobiidae; genus Lithobius; species Lithobius niger. The sequence continues at coordinate 8,328 of JAHWFP010077483.1, forward strand.
ACGAGGTAAAATACCCATAAGTATCAATCAAAAAAATAGGTTAAGAAAATACAAAACTGCTTTAAAATTGCTAGCTACGAAACGTGTCAGCAGAAAAAAAAATTAAGACTTTAAATCAAAAAGGTGAAGGTTTTCTTAGCGCGCTGATCCCGCCTGTAATTAGTTTATTAGGTAGTATTTTTTCACCCTAATAAGGTACAAAAAAATGATGTTAACGAACTATCCTGGAGTTAGACCATTTGAAAAACCTCTTAGCGAGTTGGATGAACAAATGAAAAGTATTCTAGAACAAGATAATGTTGGCGATCATCAGAAAGTTATGTTGTATCAACAAATATTGCAACGCTATTTGAATTATTGTGAACAGGCTAAAACAAAGGAACCTTTGCAAGTTAGTTTTACTAGCAGCGCCGTAAATCCTCCAACTACAACTTTAAAAACGGCTGCAACGCCTCAAACAGCGCCAGAACAGACTGAGACTACAGACACTGAGGATGATGGTGCATCGGCCAGAACACCTAGCATCGATGAATTGGTAGAAACGGTTCCTATTAATTACAGATCGGTAGTAGCTGAACGTTTAGCGGAAGGTGACATTTCTTGGAACGAAAAGGGTGAGTTATTATTCCAAGGTCGCCCTATTAAAAAATCGAACGTCGCAGATTTAGTGTATGGTTTGTTCTCACGTACAAAACATGCAAAACGTGTTGCTAACAAGTTACCGGGTTGGCAATCTCTTAATACTTTGTTAGGTCGTGTAACATCGCGGAGAAGAAAGTTTCCAAAACAAAAAAAAAAACTACTGAGAAAAAATTTGAGTAGGTTGGATGACAGTCAATACTTTTAATTATGGCGACTTTAAAAGACATCTACTTCGATCATAATTCTGTAGGTTCATTAGGAGGTAAAGAGAGGCTGTATCGTGAAACTAAAGAATATGGTTTCAGTAGAAAACAAGTAGACGAATTCTTAAAATCTCAAGAGGCTTACACATTACATAAAGACATTAGACATAAATTTACACGTAACCCTTTCATAGCTGCACGAAAAGATCACATTTGGCAGTCGGACCTCATTGACCTAAAAAAATATGCTCCTTTTAATAGGAATTTTCAATACGTTTTGATCGCAATCGACATGTTAACTAAATATCTCATAGCAGTTCCTTTAAAAAACAAATCAGCAGTAGCTATGGTGTCCGGTTTAAAGAAAGTGTCTAAAGACAAGAAACCACTTTACTTGCATTCTAATGAAGGCTCAGAATACACTTCCGTAGCTGACAGATCCTTACTCGACTCTTTTAATATTAAATGGTATCACACCTATAATCGCTCAATCAATTCGAGTACCGCGGACAGAGTGATAATAACGCTGAAAAGTCGAATATTTCGTTGGTTTACCTATACAGGTAGTTATAACTATGTAGATGTCTTGGGTAAGATTGTGAATTCGTACAATAATTCTCTTCATACTAGCATCAAGTTAGCACCTTCCGAAATTACAACCACTAAGAAGGAGCGTGAAGCTTATAAAAATTTGTACGGTGGTGCTAGTGGTTTGAAAGTAGGTCAGTTGGTCCGCATACCAAAAATCAGACACGTTTTTACACCAGGCTACATCCCAAAGTGGACTAGAGAAATATTTAGAATTGCCAGCAAAATTAAAAATAAACGTTACAAAACACCTGTTTACACGTTAAGGGATTATGATTCTACACCCATTAAAGTTACTTTTTACAGCCAGGAATTACAACCTGTTATAAAACATGATAATGTTTACAGAATAGAACGTGTGTTGAGGGAAAAAAAGTGGCAGGCGTGACTCATTTTTACGTTAAATGGGCTGGCTGGGGTCCGAAATTCAACAGTTGGGTAACTGATATCGGTCAAGATGGACCTCCTCGATAATATGTACGTCACTCTTCCATCTAATGGCAGTATGGAGGTCTTTCCCGATAACACGTTGGCTCATTACAAGAATTTTCTCCCAGAAACGCTTAACCTCTCGGCCGAATACGAGATCGCCTTGGTAGACATGCAATTCCCTTTACGAATGGACTATAAACCTTTTTTAATGAGACCTGGAGAGGACGATGTAATCTTAAATGTTTTAAATTTAGATTTAATGACTCCCACGGCCATTGAATACAAACTAAAATGCACAAGCTCTGGTATCAGTTACGACACAACCAGTGACCTAATAGAGGCAATAAATAAGGAAATAGCTGAGTTTAGGAAAGGTAAATTTGAAAATTATAAGGGGAAAGAGCATCCTTTTCAAGACTTAGATTATGAAAAGCGGAAAAGGCCTAGAATTAGTTACAATACCAGCATAAAACGTTACATTATTCATAATGACATAAGACCAACTACTAATTTGTATATTCAATTATTAATAGGAAAACGAATGGCACGCAGGTTAGGTTTTGAACCAAATCAATTACCTCTTTACCCTTATCGCGATGATGGGAGTCTTGCTACAAAGGGAGGTGTTATAGTAGTTCTCGATAAAAGTATCTCTTACAAAACTGGAGCTGAATTAACAGTTACAGCTGTTAACCCATCACCTCATGATAACAACAACCTTCCAGATTATATTTGGATTTACTCCAATATAATAAATCCGAGACCTGTTGGCAACAGTTATTCTCTATTGTTAAGAATTACTAATGTTATAGGAGAATTAGGCGCGAGCCAGTCCGTTATATTCACTTCTCCCCATTATTATTCGCTGTTACAGCATAACGTGCAAACAATAGAAATTAAATTTTGTGACGCGTACAGTGATATAATACCGTTCTCTTTCCAAGGACACACCATTCTCACTTTGCACATCAGACGGAAAAGGTCATGAGTAAAACAATGGCTTCCTGCTGTCCTTATACGGCTCACTATAGGAGACAGGCTGGAGGTTTAAATGTGTATTCAGGTGCTAGACATCAAGCTGGGTATGGGTTGGCAAACATCTTCGCGAGTATATCTAAATATGCAATTCCTTTCATTCGTTCAGTTGACAGCTATTTAGGACGCAAAGCTTTAGGAGCCGGAAGTAATATCGCGCAAGATTTAATTGCTGGTAAAAATTTTAAACAGAATGCAAAGGATAGATTACAGGAGACTGGTGAACAGATATTAGATGGTGTTAAGGCGAAGTTCAGTCAATCTGGCAGCGGTCGCAAGAGAAGACACAACTCTCCCAAGACAAATGCTACTAAGAGACGACGAACAGTGAAAGTTAGTCAGAAAAAGAAGAAGAAAAATAAGAAAGCGGCTCAAGATACTATTTTTAAAAAAATGTCTTTCATTCATCCTTCATCTTGTGAGTGTTTGAAATCAGAATTGGATATATTTGAAGTTCCACCAACGCAAGTGTTTATAGAACGCAACCAGTATGTGGAATACCGGTCTATTGCAACACCTAGTTCAACTATAGAATTTCAAATTGATGGAACAGCAGACTATTTGGACTTGGCCAAACCTGTATTTATTTAAAATTGAAAGTTGTAAGCGCCGCTGGAGAAGATCTTACTGATGCATTGAGTGCTTTCATAACGCCTACGAACCTATTTCTACAATCTCTTTTTTCACAAGTGGACTGTTATTTCAACGGTTAGCTGATTTCTGGAGGTAGTGACACCTATCGATATAAAGCTTACCAGCAAACATTGCACAGTTACTCTAATTCAGCTAAAGACTGTCAGTTGGGAGCTGCTATGTGGAATACTGCAGATAACAGGAAAGCTGCTATCGCTAATTCTAAAAGTATAGAGTTAATGGGGCGAATTTATACTGAAGCCTGCAACTTGTCGAAACTTTTATTGAGCAATGTTAATGTTAAGTTTCGTTTCGTTTTGTCAAAGCCTGAATTTTCGCTCAAGTTGTCCAATGCTGCTGCTGGTACTTTAAAACCAAAAATACAAATAGAAGCAGCTGCTTTGTCCTAAAAAGGTTAGACCCTCCCCGTCCATTCTAGCATCTCATATGACAATATCGCAAGAAAATAGAGCAAAATATTCTTTTGTTTGCAGCGACATTAGCATCCAAACCATCTCTAGCGGAATGACTTCGGCATTTATTGACAACGTTTTTCAAGGACAGGTGCCATCTTTTGTTTTGATTTGTTTTGTTGACAACGAAACGTACACGGGTGTTTGCAAAAAAAGATCCTTGGATATTTGAAAATCACGGTTTGAACTACTTATCGCTCACTGTAGATGGGAAAAATAGACAAACCACTACAACCTGACTTTAGTTCCATGACCGACACCCGAGCCTACATGAATTTATTTCGCGGATTAGACACATCATTTCAAAACGTAGGTAATGACCATCAAGATTACAGATTTTGCTACAAAACATTGTATGTTTGCTTATGATCTGACTCCGGACGGTTGCGCCGGATATTCAAGCTCTCACGTTTCACTCAACAGACAAGGTGTCGTCAGAATAGAACTTAGATTTGACGCTGCTCTCGCAAAAGCGACTAACGTTTTGATTTATTACGAGATACCGAAGGTTTAAGAAGTTACTTTTGATCGTGAAGTGTTCCTGGAAGGATGAATACGAAGCAGATCAATGACATCTTGAGAAGTAGATGTCCAAATTTCCTGGGGACGTATCCCGCAAACCACTTACCTGTTGTAATTAACAGAAAAGAATCGTTTCTAGTCGTCAATCATGACACGTACACTTCGTCGAGAAGCCATTGGTCTGTCACCGGATTGAACAAAATGAAGAAAGGAATTAAGACTTCCGAGTTTTTTGACTCGTTTGGCTACAACTTAGAAAACAATTACCACATTCTACAGTATTTGAATGATTGGAATGGAAAGAAGATTTGGCGCAACAAGTTTCAAATTCAATCCCCAACATCTTCTACCTGTGGACATTATTGTATTTTTTACATAATTATGAGAACCAAGGGATTTAGTCCCGATTACATTGTTAACAAATTAAAGAAAACAGCTTTCCGTGAACGTTATGTGTACAATTTTGAAACTGTATTAATAAACTTAAAATGTCATTATACAGCATTCTCTTAATATTTTCTTTATTCTTTCTAGAATGCCGCACTGTTTAATAAAATTTCGCCTGGAGGGGACCGATGATGAGGGAATTGATAGTGTGAAAACAACACTATACCACAACATGTTGCAAATGATAAGGTTGAAAAAACTTTGCATAGGCATCGAAACCGTCTGAGCAGGACACCTGGACAGGATTTTAGTGGATTATAAAATGGAAGCAATCAAAAGTTTTATCGAGGGGATGCAAGCTGGGTTTAAAGATGATGGTGATTTAATCGACAAAGAGCTAACTATGGAAATCATTACTCGTTCTCAAGCTGGAATGTTTAAAAATATATACCAACGATTGATCCTTTCGCCTTAATTCTCGGATGTAGCCTACCCGACCTTTCATTTGGTATGCAGCTTGTACGATTTGTGAAGATAGTCTGTCGTTCAGCCACCTTGACCCATTTGTTCTGAACAATTTTGAGTTACACGACAGAATTAAAACTTACTGAGACAGTTATCACACGACACGAAAAATTACTCTAAATAGGATAAAGAATGAAATGTTGAAAACAGAGTTCTTAAAAGAACCAACACCTTTGTGAAGCGCATTTGCAACAAACGCCTTGCAAGACAGAGAAGTCAAAGGTGTTTACATTTACGGTTCAACGGGAATTGGTAAAACGTTACTCGTTGAAGTGATACTAATACTAGCAGACATTTGCGAATCAGGTTACGTCATGACAAATGCATCTTTTACAGGTGTTAGACACGACAATCGCTACGTCTACATTCCAGATTGTTCTTCAGAACTCCTTGAGTCTTCCATTTTGACCCTAAATCGTTTGGTAGATAACAGAGCTTTCAATATTGGAAAACAAAAGATATTATTTAAAGGCAAGGTGATAATTGTTAGTAGATGTCAACCTCCGGAAGATGTAGCCTTCCTACGACGTTTTACCGTCATTGAAGCAGACACACCTTTATTCGCATCACCTCACACGAATAGAGTTACACCGCCCTACACGACTGACAAAGTGTGTATTTTTTTATTTATTTATTTTTTCTTGTCCTAGTTTTCTAACTTTACAATTTTGTAACATGATTTTTTTCGTTATTACAGATGCCACAAGGTTATTTGAGGGCAATGCCTCCACAGTCGGCTGAAGACTTGTCAGTCGATTCGATGTGCACAAGTCTGGATGCCCTCAACGTGTGAGGATGTTTGTTTGCCAAGCGTGTGGTTTGAAGTACAGTCACAGAAGCAGCCTTCTGAGACATCAACACAATTGTCACCCAGCCGATATCGACGAGTGTTAAAATTGCAACCACTGAGAGTAAAGCGAGGAAACTGACTTCAAAACCAAACATAGAGAATTTCGTTGTTTTTTTGATGAAAATGTTGTTATTTTTAAGATGAGGAAAACCAAAGTGGTTCTATCACGTCCAATTTATGTTGGGTTCACTGTTCTCGATCTGAGCAAGTATTTAATGTAAAAACCTTGTATGGAAACAACGCTTCATTGTTGTTCACAGACACCGATTCCTTATGTTATGAAATCTTTACGGATAATATATATGCAGACATGTTGTTGCATCTAGATAGATACGATACGAGTGATTATCCGACCGATCATGCTTTGTACTCGACCCGGAACAAGAAAGTGCCAGGTATTTTTAAAGATGAGACTTGTTCCGTCCCCATTCTAGAATTTTGCGGCCTGAAAGCTAAAATGTATTCGTTGATTTATGGCGATGTTAACAAACTTGTTGGAAAAGGTATACAGAGACGGGTACTGAAACAAGAAGTAACTCACATGCATAACGTTGATGTACTACATAATCAAAATGTATATTGTTTTAAAATGAATTTTCTTCGGAGTAAAACTCACCAGCTAGTGACCGAAGAACAGAACAAACTGTGTTTAACCGCTTACGATAATAAACGGTATCTATTAAGTGTTGCCATTAGGAGTAAGGATATTATTCCTTACCTGATAATACATTGTAAAAAAGGTAAAGCCAATAACGTGTATCAACAATGTTATTATTTTATTGATTCAAACTTGTAACAACACATTTTGTCATTTTTGTTTGAACTGTTGTATTTTTATGACGATTAAATTCTGAGATTCTTGTTACAACATGTAATAAAACATATTTGACAGAAAAAACGACTTTTTATTTTTCTTTCACTCGAATGACAACACGATAGGTTAGTAACCTCCATTTTTAATTCCAATTCCTACCGCTCGAGGGTCAACCGGAAACGCCCTCCGCTCACGTGAGTGACTCTCGACCAATCGGAGAGCGAGCAGGCCTTACATATTACTTACAACCGGAAGCCATCTTTCTTTCTGACTCCAACCTTCAAAGGAGGTAGACGCCACGCAAAATTTAATAAAAAAAGTGCAAGTCACTATAAAAGTGCATAGTCATACTAACACTAAACCAATACGTCACCCCATCTGTGACGTCACAGATCAGACGATAAGAATTAGTATTGTAGAAAGTAGCCGAGCTGGCGTGGATACGGGCAAACCCCACTACTAACATCCAGATAATATGTATATGTGAGCACGCCAACCACTAGACACGTCGTGCCTTTACTGCAAAGATAGTTTGGCTGTTTTCAGCCATCTGAGGATAAATAACAATGCGACAGAAAAGGCTGAAACTTGTTTAATCGGGAGACTTTGGTCGCCTGACAACATAAAAGTCACTATTAAGGACACAGCTTAACGTTTTCTTGTTGAAAAAACGACGTGAATAACGTTAATATTTGCCTGATTAGTAACTACTAACTACTAACGCTTGTTTTTGTATCACGAAAATAATTTCTTCCATGCGGTAAATAAAGCTGGTTCTTAGCTCATTTTACAGGTATTGCTCTGGAGATGTGCCGTTTTCATATGAATCTTTCTAATTGGTCAAGTGGTTCAGAGGTTAGGGAGCTCCAAAGGTCCATCCAAATTGATTGTCTTACATTGTTTTAAACATTGTTTTTATGCAACAATACCAAACTGACAAAGAAATTCATGCGTTTGTAAGGAGATACTGCAAACCTAATAAAAATTCTAATCAAATGCAAAAAGGTGACTGCTCTCCTCAAAATCTAAGGAAACCAAAAAAAAAAAAAAGAAGAAAAAGAAATGGACCAGAAAACTAGATTGGCATTTCAAAATGGATTTCATCAATTTGGACGAAAATTTACTGATATCTACCCCAAAACAAAACATGTTAAGGATCCCCGCCAAGCTTTTCGGCCGTGTGAAGTCGTGATATCAAACGCCAAGCTCTTTCGCCAAGCTAATCCCACCGACCAATAATTCAAACGTTAAATGAAATAATTGAAAATTACGCTGTAAGCAAATTTCATACATTTCATTTAACCTTCGAACTATTAGTCGGTGGGATTAGCTTGGTGAAAGAGCTTGGCGTTTGATATCACGACTTCACACGGCCGAAAAGCTTGGCGGGAATCCTTAACTAATTTTGTTTTGGGGTAGATCAAGACACACGCTAGTGTGTCGCCCGCCAAGATAAAACGATAACATCCAGATAATATGTATATATGAGCATGGCGACCACTAGACACCTTGTGTCTTTACAGCAAAGGGAATTTGGCTGTTTTCGGCCATCTGAAGATAAATAATTATGCGACAGAAAAGGCTGAAACTTGTTTATTCGGGAGACTTTGGTAGCCTGACAACATAAAACTCACTGTTAGACACATAGCCTAACGTTTTCTTGTTGAAAAAACGACCTGAATAACGTTGATATTGGCCTAATTACTAACTATTAACTAGTACTAACTACTACTGGTAACGCTTTTTTGTATGACAAAAATAAATTCTTCCATGCGGCGAATAAATCTGGTTCTTAGCTCATTTTACTGGTATTGATGTGGAGATGTGCCCTTTTCATATGGACCCTTATAATTGGTCAAGTGGTTCAGGGGTTAGGGAGCTTGAAAACGTGGTCTTGTATTAGACACTCGTGGTGAGGCCACCTTGACACC
>JAHWFP010077484.1:0-16792 GCA_023313725.1 Lithobius niger
TCCATCGCTGGTGGCAGTGAAATACCAGCAGTATTAAGGTTAGGCCCCTTTTAATTTAGGACCCGACGCTCCATCCCCCATGCTGGGACTGTAGCCCATGCTGTGCTTATGCCGTAAAAGTCGCAATAATCACCGCAACAACTTAAGCTGAATCTCCGTGTCAAACCAGGAAACCGGGGGCGTTACAAGCATCTGAGCCGTCGTAGCGTCCGCCGTTACATCTGGTGGCAGCGGTGGGATGAACAGGTGCTGTTCCCGTCAAGCGTTTCCCCCTGCCATGCTACAAAACCGAAAACCTAGAAGGATGCAAGCCACTTGCAACTAGACGTCTGTGGTCCCGACAAAACAGCCACGAAGCAGATGCCTGTGACTACGTTACACAAAGTCACGAAGTAGATGGTACTAAAGCTATAAAATAGTACAACCACCGCCCAGCAGCCCCAACAACTGCCGGTGCCAGGAAGCAACAGCTGCCGCTTCCAGTAGACGTCCTCCCGCCGAGAACCGTCTCAACCCCAACCGATGCTGTAGGAGAAGAGGCCCGAGAGGGAAACTACGCTCCGTATAGCCAAGCCGAGGATTTTGAGTGAAACACCGAGGTCCCCGTGGATTTGACCGCCCAAGACGTTCGACTCCAAACTTCAGTGCCGTACTTCCCGTGTTGCGATGGATACAGGAAGGACAGACTGACCGTACAGCGATTGTACAAAACAGGGTGAGTTTACATGAGATATGCTTAAAGGCCGCCAAGCCGAGTGTTGTAGTTGATAGCATTTATGCAATTTAGCTATTCATATACCAGAGTGCTGAAGGTTCTTGAGAGTGTATTTTTTTTTTGTATTGACTTACTGGATTTGGGAGAGAAGTTTTTTAATTAATTCGCTCTGCTCAAACTTAACGTAAAATTCTAAGTGGCTGCTTTTAATTTTTGTTTCATTTTGTTTCAAGAAATCATTCGTGATTTACAAAACAAAGACCTCTAAAAGGCTTGTTTAAACTTAGGTTTTACAGTCAGCGAATCTAGAGCTGAATCACAGAAAATCTTACGAGCCGCTCTCGAAGATGGCAAATTAGACTTAAACGAACTCTCTGATGCATTAGCAAGCGCTATTGAAAAGAGAGAAGCTATCCTTTTAACAAAAAAAGAATTAGCCGTTAAGGAAAACGAACTTTTTCTGAAAGCAGAAGAATTAAAGTTAAGAGCCTTAGAAGTGGCGGATGCAGAGAAACGCCGGGCTCATGAATTAGCTATTAAAGATCAAGAGGCTCAAATTCGAGACCGAGAAACCTTGCTTAAAACCCAAGAAAGGGAGCAAGAAGCCCAAATTAGTGATCGCGCTAGTGCAATGGAACTAGCCAAACTAGATAAGCAGTTAGAACTAGCAAAGCTAAACGCTGCTTCTTTAAGTCTTAACCCTGCTCCAAACGGAGCTAACGGCGCTACCCCAGCTCCTCCAAATCCACTTGCAAGACATGGTGAAGTTGCGGACGTAGTTCGTCTCGTCAACAATTGGACGCCTAAAACGGAAATCAATCAATTTTGTTCTTAAAATTTTTGAGCGAACAATGACTAGTCAAAAGATCCCTAGAGATCAATCGGTCACGGGATTACAACCCCTCGTCATTAAAGTTTGCGATCAGCTTACAGACGCTGAAATGCAAGACTACGATTTAGTTAAAAATAAGTTGCTTGCCCGTTTTGTCCAGACAAAAGAGTCCATGCAAACACAGTTTCGTTCTCTAGAGAAAGAAGCAGATCAGCAATTTTTTGACTACGCTTTTGAACTAGAAACGTTGTTTACTCGTTGGTTAGCTTTGGCTAAGGTTAACCGGGACTATGACAAACTTGTCAATTTAATGCTTTTAGAGCAATTTTATAAATCTTGCCCTACCCAACTTAGAAAATGGATCACTGATCAAATTAAGTTAGGGACGTTGGCTGAAGCAGCCCAACTTTGTGACGAGTTCACAACCCGCAATAAACAGATTGCTAACGAAACTGCCACTCGTGCAGCCAAAACACAGCCCATAGCTGCACCGTCGAACCGAGGTTCTAAACCTACTGGTCAACAGCGTGGTCACAACCGTAACCACAACACGACAGCTAATCCGGCCGGATCTGTCGGTGTGAACGCAGATAACCCAGGAAGGGATCCTGCCATAAACATTAGCGTGTAACGGCGGACGCTACGACGGCATAGGTGCTTGTAACGCCCCCGACATCACTGGTTGACGAGTTCTTCTTAGCATCAAGTTTTGGTGGTTATCATGACTTTTTACGATAATAAACACAGCATGGGCTACAGTCCCGGCAAGGGGGATGGAGCGTCGGTGTCCTATTCTAGGCCTAACCTTAATGCTTCCGGTAATACACTGCCACCATCGGTGGATTAATTTAATTGCTTAAACGAAGTATAAAGCTAAAATGGGCTACATAATAATTTACACTTAAAAACAATTAATCTTACTAGGGAACGGACCTGAGGTTTAAAAACTCTTGGTTTTTATTTTAAAACATCAGAATGAAAAAATAAACACTTTACATTTGGAGTTCACTAGTTTAAGTCTTTACAAGTTTGCAAAAACAAATAAATCAAGAATTTACATTAGAAATTCACTTGGATACAAGAACAACGATGTTTGTTCTTAAACACTTAATTTAGACAAGAAAAAGCATTTTTATCTTGGGTTCCTATCGAGGAATACCCAGCAAGCTGAACCGCGTCGGCTAAGTTACAACTATATTTGACAACTGTAGTTTTCAAGTCGTCCCACAGTTATTTTTCCTCGCGAGGATCAAACCGTCCCTTTGTTTACATTAAAGAATGAACAAAGTAAGAAACTGGGTTTTTAGAAAGAGATGCCTACTCTAACATTATGGTGGTAAAGACCAGCAATGCCGATAAGGCTTACCAACCATAAAGACTCCAAGCTAGAGGTTAATTTAAGTTAGACTATAAATTTAGAATTGGGGGGTCCTAAAGATAAACTTCTAAAGTTAAACTAGTTTACTTACAACCACTACCATTTTGCCCGGCATGGCAGTCCCGGACGTGACATCTCCACACCCGACCGGCGTGACCCTTCTAGCTTGAGAGATCTGTGAGCTGTGCTAACGATTGTGTTCTGGGGCTGGGGTTTTATACACATAACCGGAAGTAGGCGCGGACGCCGAGGATAGCTACGGGGGTCTGATTGGCTGAAGGCCTGGAGAATAATGGACAGTGGGAGGAGAAGTCGGTATCGCAAAGGGTTTGGGTGCAGAGCCGTGTGAAGGAGTAGGGACATGTAAGACGGAAAAGACAGACCTGTTTTGAGTTTAACTCAATTGAACATTGGGAAATAGGCCTTTACTTTGTAATATTGGCTACGGATTGAATATTTACATGTATGCAACGTGAATAGGCTCTTGTTAAAGCTTAATACTTGGCTTTGGGTAATGTAGAGAGCATTACTATTAAATTTTATAAGCTTTAACTGGAAACAGCAGTGTTAGACACCACAACTAGTTTTGGCTGGGGGGGGGGGGAATGAGGATTCTAAGTTTTTAAGCACAGTTTGACTTTCGGATTGCATGGAAACAGATCTTTTTATAAATATCTTTTGGTTTTTAATAGTAGAGCAAGCTAGTAGCAACATTCGGATGGGTCAATCGAGTTTTGTAGAGAATTAAAGCAAAACATATATACACAAACATTTGTGTCCGGTGATTGCCGATGTCTGTATATTTTGGACTAGTGGTAGCGTTTTGGGGGCAAAAGATTATTTTTAATAATGCATAAAAATAATAAATAGATTAGCTTAGAGAATGCTATAACGCATTTAAGTTTGAGTAAAATAAATAACTTCAAAGTTAAAGGACAGTCGACGATCGATGTGGAAATTTTTCATAAAAGTTGCTGCAATTCAACACAATAAAAAATATCACACTCAAAGTTGTCTGTACAATTAAGTAGGAGGTTAAGCACCCTCTATCAAACACTCTATCAAACACTCTATCAAACACTCTATCTTTGGCTTTATGCCTAAGTGCAAAAAATAGAAAGCAAATACAATTTTTACAAGTTGTGAAAAATGGCGTTTGAATGAATTACGGCTTCGGTTTTGAAGGTTTTTCAAAATGGTGTAGTTCTGGTTGTAGGTTGAATTTTCGGGATCTGTTTCCGGGGGAATACAGCTGAAGTTAGTGGCCATTAAGGGCTTCCAAGTTGAAACGATTTGGTCCATTTTTCACGGAGTTATGGTGATTCAAAGACCGAGGTCTTTTTAGCGCTGGAGCGCAAATAAAAAAAAATGTTCCACGGGTTTTTTGATTTTTGGAGGTCGTGTATCCTCTCCAATCGTTTTTCGGCAAGCCGACATTACAAGCGCTAGTGAAAAAACTAACCTAAATCAAAATAGAGTTAGGCGCTGCTACGTGTGTAATTCTCCCCATCATTTTCGTAGTGAATGCCCCGAGCTTAACTCAAAACCCCAGCAAGCTAATGCATGTTTCCCAGTTGGGAAAAATACTAGTGAAATTCTTAAGGCTAGTACGTTGTCCGGTAGCATAGGGAAAAATAAAATTAATATTTTATGCGACTCCAGAAGCACAGTTTCGCTAGTCAGCGCCAAACTCGCAAGAAATTGGCCACGTTTAAAACGTAAAATTAAATGTCAAACTGCCTTGTGTAGGCAAGTGTTTACATTAGAGCAGGTAAATCTAAGCCTAAGGTTAGATGATGGCACAGTGTTAAAATCAGTAGCATGCATTACACCGGTCAACAATTCGGTCTACGATGTCGTTTTGGGCGTACCCAGATTAGAGAAACTAAGCCTTCAGCGCAGACCAGTAATCGACACGTCCCGTGATTTTTCGTCCCTGCCATCCGAGGTGGCTACGCCCCCCATCAGAAACGGCCCACGTCAATCAAAGAAACGTAAGAGCCGCCGTAAACAAACCAGGCCCGCGGGATTGGTCAAGCCCCAAACCCCCGCAGTGCTTCCGCCAGTCGTCGTTAAGACCTCAAGCGCAGACGAAAGGGGTCTGCTGAAGACTTCGAAAGTCAACCCATTACGAGATAATGAGACCCAAGTTTCCTCCCTTGACCAATGGATGGACTGTCACTATCTTTGTTGGTGTAAACAAGCAACGAAAAATGCGTTGAACCTGCCTCCTAAAGGCAAAATAAATCGAAGTTTGTCAGCTAGTGATATTAACAAAAGTTTAGTCATGCCAGAAAAACCCAGAATTAGCGAGTTCAGCTTTGATGAATGGCTTAAGTTACCTGAGTTAACTTCCCCCAATCATAAGTTGGGAACAAGTACTTTAAAGGTCGGCATTAAGTGTTCCCCCTATATGCTTTGATTTTTTTCCAGAGTTTGGTAAAGTTAAATTGCCTGAATTTTAATCTAATTTAAAGTCAGTGTGTTAAGCAAATAAAAAACTTAAACATAGTTTTTTCCCCAGTCCTATTTTTTTTGTTGTTAAAAGTAGGACCGATGTTTTAGTGTGAATTCTATGTCAGTCTAGGGTGGAAATAAATGCATTTATTATGGCTCTACCACTGGATTGGTGTTTCCAATAAAACGGAGGTTTAATACCTAACCTAAAGTAGTTTTTCTCTAATTAGAGTTTTTTTTCTTGTTACAAGTTTACCGGAAATCTAACATAGTAAATTTCCCGTGCATGTTTTCTTTAAACAATGAGTAGTTTGTAGCTACAACCGTGGCTCCATCTAGGAGCAACCAAACCTAAAATAGTGTATTTGCTGAATTTTAAATCTTAAAACTTCAGAGTCTACTGAACAAACCTGGAAAGTATCTAGTGATTGTTGCTGCATCAAGGCAGCATTTTCGTTAAACATTTAATTGTTAAACGTTTCGTTTCAGTACAAATTGACTGAAAATTATTTTTACCTGCAATTTTAATTTTGTCATTTTGGTCAGTTGAGAGCTCATCCTTAAGTAACTCTCAGTTAATTCCCGTTTTGGCCTTCACACCTAAATTTTAAGTGCCTATGTTTTACTCTTTTTGTCACTATCAACGTCTCCCTCTGTGGGAGAATATTGACAAAGACTGTAACGACACTAATTAAATATTCATTAGGAATGTTCTACGGGAGCTGCAATCTGTCCCCGGTTGGCTCTTCTTTAAGTTTTAAACGAAATGGTTTTCTTTATAAAAAACCGTCTGTCTCACCTCTGAGTGCGAAAGGTCATCTCTGTCGTTAAAAGGTTGTTAGTTTTTATCCACAAAACTTCCCAGTGTTGTATTGTTATGTTTAAGTTATGGGGTCTTATCTCAAAATCCTTCAGTATCAAATTGCATATGTAAACAAGTTGTTTGGTAACCTCAAACCATCCCAGTGGGAGTAGTTTAACAGTAAATAGAGCTGTTCATTTTATGCGGGCCCATAGTATTCGATTTTCCGATCCTATCGCAGCAGCTAGGTTTATTGAAATGCGGCGGAGGGTTAATTTCTCAGTCATCCCAGAAAAAAAAATGACTAGACTTGAGCAGAGGCAGAATTCGTACGGGACATATTACCAGAGCAGTAGATGGCCTCATTTATTTGTTATAACGAAACAACAAAATTAACCTTGTACTTTTACTCAAACTAGTGTGTTTCTTGATAAATGTCTTTTTGCCCCATTTTCAAATACTTGTACGATATTCCTGCACCCAGGAGCGGACAGTATTTAGTTAATGGTTGCAAAAACAGTAAATTTTAAATTGTAACTATTACTTTACTTAAAGTTCTCTGAGCCACAAAAACGTTGGTCCCCCAAAAATACAAAACGGCAAAGTCAACATTTCTGTAAACAGTGTATTTTGTTTCATGTCAATTTTTGAATATTTTGGCGGTCTTGTGTTTTTGCATATCTTGTGTGCACTAAACTTTACATTCTAGCTTTTATTCCGAGTTCTCAGGAACCCCAAATAAAATCCTGCGTCCGGAGGCGTGTAAACGAGTGCCACCGAAAAAACGCCTGTTTTTCCCAAAATTTGAAATTTTTTTTCTTGAGGCACCCAAATGCCTCGCCAAGGCAAATCCAGCCGTTTTTGCAATAATGGTCCGATTCTTACAAACTCTTCGACATTCAATAGCCTGTCCAAATACAAGACTCTTGGGGAAGCCCAAATCCGGACTTTCCACCAGGAAGATCTTCAAGCTGCATTTGAAATTCGCCAAAACCAACCGAAGCACTCCTTCATCATGGGCCGCCAATATTAAACTCTGTATTTATGTATTTTTATTTTATCCTTTTCCTTTTAGGGCAAAAAGCCCCAAAACACTAGCTTAGTGCATTTTAGGAGGAGCTTCCTCTGCGAAGGTACTGAACCTCGAGGATTTTACAGACAACAATTTGATGTGTGATATTTTTTATTGTGTTTGAACGATCGCAACTACTATGAAAAATTTCCACTTAGATCAAACATAGTCCTTTAACTTTAAGGTTAAAACCTCCAATTTAACTTAATGCGTTTTAGCATACAACTAAGCTAAACTATTTATTCATCTATTTAGCCTTTTATAATAATCTTTTACCCCCAGAAACGCTGCCATTAGTCCAAGTAATTAGACATCGGCATTCTACCGGACACGAATTTTAGTGTATATATGTTTGTTTTAGTTCTCCTCTCAGCCCGACTGGACCCAACCAAATGCTACTGCTAGCTTGATATACTATTAAAACTAAAAGAATTCTTAAAAAGATCCGTTTCCAAGCAATTCCGTACGTCAAACTGTGCAAAAAAATTCGAATCTTCAATTTCCTCCCCCCCCCCCCCAGCCAAAACTAGTTGTGGTGTATAACACTGCAGTTTACAGTTAAAACTTGTTTAATTTAATAGTAATGCTTTCTGCATTACCCAAAGCCAAGTATCAAGCTTTAACAAGAGCCTATTCACGTTGCAAACATGTAAATATTCATTCCATAGTCAATAATACAAAGTAAAGGCCTATTTCCCAAAGTTCAATTGAGTAAAACTCAAACAGGCCTATCTTGTTTTTACATGTCCCTACTCCTTCAAACGGCTCTGCACCCAGTTCCTTTGTTCCTCCGACTTCTCCTCCCACTTTCCATTGTTCTCGAGGCCCTCAGCCAATCAGACCCCCGCAGCTATCCTCGGTGTCCGCGCCAACTTCCGGTATTGTGTATATAACCCCAGCCCCAGAACGCAATCATTAGCACAGCTCAAAGATCTCAAGCTAGAGAAGGGTCACGCCAGTCGGGAGTGGAGACGCCATGTCCGTAGGATGCCATGCCGGGCAAAATGCCAGTGGTTCGTATGTTTGTAGTTAGCTTTTGAAAATTTAATTTAGGACCCCCCAAGTCTAAATTTATAGTTTAAAACTTAACTTAAACTCTCTAGCTAGAGAATATTATGGTGGTGACGCCTGTAGCGGCATCTTAGGTTCTTTCACCCCATAACGTTAGAGTGGTTCTCTTTCTAAAAACCAAATTTTTCCTTATTTGTTTTAAACATTAATTCAAATAACTGACGGTTTGATCTTTGTGTGGGATTCATTGTTTATTCACTCCAGACGGACTTTATAAGTAGCCGCGGCTTTTATAATTTGAGGAGTTGACTTAGAAACAGCAACTCTGGGAGGTTTAAGGCTCTGTTTTATCACTTAGAAACAAAACTGTGAAACGGTTGATCTTTCATGCGTGTTTGAAACATACTGTTTGATATATTGTAACCAGCCGAGGCTGTTCAATCTTGCGGACGTCTCTGCTGAGCGTTCAGTATTGCTTTTTCTATTCGAAAAATTAATTGATTGTTTTATTATGAAACACCAACGTCGTTTTAGTCAAAACTTGTGAAACCGAATTTCATGTTGTAAATTCAAACTTAGTGCTTTTAAATACTTTATTTCAAAAGCTGCTCGTGCAAACCAAATGTAAAGTGTTCTTTTCATTCTCTGTTGTTAAAATAAAACCAGGAGTTTTAAACTTCAGTTTGTTTGCTAGTTGATTAACTGTTTAAGTGTAAATAAATATGTAAACCATTTTTAGTTTAGCTCTTGATAAACGGTTAAATTTCCATCGCTGGTGGCAGTGAAATACCAGCAGTATTAAGGTTAGGCCCCTTTTAATTTAGGACCCGACGCTCCATCCCCCATGCTGGGACTGTAGCCCATGCTGTGCTTATGCCGTAAAAGTCGCAATAATCACCGCAACAACTTAAGCTGAATCTCCGTGTCAAACCAGGAAACCGGGGGCGTTACAAGCATCTGAGCCGTCGTAGCGTCCGCCGTTACATCTGGTGGCAGCGGTGGGATGAACAGGTGCTGTTCCCGTCAAGCGTTTCCCCCTGCCATGCTACAAAACCGAAAACCTAGAAGGATGCAAGCCACTTGCAACTAGACGTCTGTGGTCCCGACAAAACAGCCACGAAGCAGATGCCTGTGACTACGTTACACAAAGTCACGAAGTAGATGGTACTAAAGCTATAAAATAGTACAACCACCGCCCAGCAGCCCCAACAACTGCCGGTGCCAGGAAGCAACAGCTGCCGCTTCCAGTAGACGTCCTCCCGCCGAGAACCGTCTCAACCCCAACCGATGCTGTAGGAGAAGAGGCCCGAGAGGGAAACTACGCTCCGTATAGCCAAGCCGAGGATTTTGAGTGAAACACCGAGGTCCCCGTGGATTTGACCGCCCAAGACGTTCGACTCCAAACTTCAGTGCCGTACTTCCCGTGTTGCGATGGATACAGGAAGGACAGACTGACCGTACAGCGATTGTACAAAACAGGGTGAGTTTACATGAGATATGCTTAAAGGCCGCCAAGCCGAGTGTTGTAGTTGATAGCATTTATGCAATTTAGCTATTCATATACCAGAGTGCTGAAGGTTCTTGAGAGTGTATTTTTTTTTTGTATTGACTTACTGGATTTGGGAGAGAAGTTTTTTAATTAATTCGCTCTGCTCAAACTTAACGTAAAATTCTAAGTGGCTGCTTTTAATTTTTGTTTCATTTTGTTTCAAGAAATCATTCGTGATTTACAAAACAAAGACCTCTAAAAGGCTTGTTTAAACTTAGGTTTTACAGTCAGCGAATCTAGAGCTGAATCACAGAAAATCTTACGAGCCGCTCTCGAAGATGGCAAATTAGACTTAAACGAACTCTCTGATGCATTAGCAAGCGCTATTGAAAAGAGAGAAGCTATCCTTTTAACAAAAAAAGAATTAGCCGTTAAGGAAAACGAACTTTTTCTGAAAGCAGAAGAATTAAAGTTAAGAGCCTTAGAAGTGGCGGATGCAGAGAAACGCCGGGCTCATGAATTAGCTATTAAAGATCAAGAGGCTCAAATTCGAGACCGAGAAACCTTGCTTAAAACCCAAGAAAGGGAGCAAGAAGCCCAAATTAGTGATCGCGCTAGTGCAATGGAACTAGCCAAACTAGATAAGCAGTTAGAACTAGCAAAGCTAAACGCTGCTTCTTTAAGTCTTAACCCTGCTCCAAACGGAGCTAACGGCGCTACCCCAGCTCCTCCAAATCCACTTGCAAGACATGGTGAAGTTGCGGACGTAGTTCGTCTCGTCAACAATTGGACGCCTAAAACGGAAATCAATCAATTTTGTTCTTAAAATTTTTGAGCGAACAATGACTAGTCAAAAGATCCCTAGAGATCAATCGGTCACGGGATTACAACCCCTCGTCATTAAAGTTTGCGATCAGCTTACAGACGCTGAAATGCAAGACTACGATTTAGTTAAAAATAAGTTGCTTGCCCGTTTTGTCCAGACAAAAGAGTCCATGCAAACACAGTTTCGTTCTCTAGAGAAAGAAGCAGATCAGCAATTTTTTGACTACGCTTTTGAACTAGAAACGTTGTTTACTCGTTGGTTAGCTTTGGCTAAGGTTAACCGGGACTATGACAAACTTGTCAATTTAATGCTTTTAGAGCAATTTTATAAATCTTGCCCTACCCAACTTAGAAAATGGATCACTGATCAAATTAAGTTAGGGACGTTGGCTGAAGCAGCCCAACTTTGTGACGAGTTCACAACCCGCAATAAACAGATTGCTAACGAAACTGCCACTCGTGCAGCCAAAACACAGCCCATAGCTGCACCGTCGAACCGAGGTTCTAAACCTACTGGTCAACAGCGTGGTCACAACCGTAACCACAACACGACAGCTAATCCGGCCGGATCTGTCGGTGTGAACGCAGATAACCCAGGAAGGGATCCTGCCATAAACATTAGCGTGTAACGGCGGACGCTACGACGGCATAGGTGCTTGTAACGCCCCCGACATCACTGGTTGACGAGTTCTTCTTAGCATCAAGTTTTGGTGGTTATCATGACTTTTTACGATAATAAACACAGCATGGGCTACAGTCCCGGCAAGGGGGATGGAGCGTCGGTGTCCTATTCTAGGCCTAACCTTAATGCTTCCGGTAATACACTGCCACCATCGGTGGATTAATTTAATTGCTTAAACGAAGTATAAAGCTAAAATGGGCTACATAATAATTTACACTTAAAAACAATTAATCTTACTAGGGAACGGACCTGAGGTTTAAAAACTCTTGGTTTTTATTTTAAAACATCAGAATGAAAAAATAAACACTTTACATTTGGAGTTCACTAGTTTAAGTCTTTACAAGTTTGCAAAAACAAATAAATCAAGAATTTACATTAGAAATTCACTTGGATACAAGAACAACGATGTTTGTTCTTAAACACTTAATTTAGACAAGAAAAAGCATTTTTATCTTGGGTTCCTATCGAGGAATACCCAGCAAGCTGAACCGCGTCGGCTAAGTTACAACTATATTTGACAACTGTAGTTTTCAAGTCGTCCCACAGTTATTTTTCCTCGCGAGGATCAAACCGTCCCTTTGTTTACATTAAAGAATGAACAAAGTAAGAAACTGGGTTTTTAGAAAGAGATGCCTACTCTAACATTATGGTGGTAAAGACCAGCAATGCCGATAAGGCTTACCAACCATAAAGACTCCAAGCTAGAGGTTAATTTAAGTTAGACTATAAATTTAGAATTGGGGGGTCCTAAAGATAAACTTCTAAAGTTAAACTAGTTTACTTACAACCACTACCATTTTGCCCGGCATGGCAGTCCCGGACGTGACATCTCCACACCCGACCGGCGTGACCCTTCTAGCTTGAGAGATCTGTGAGCTGTGCTAACGATTGTGTTCTGGGGCTGGGGTTTTATACACATAACCGGAAGTAGGCGCGGACGCCGAGGATAGCTACGGGGGTCTGATTGGCTGAAGGCCTGGAGAATAATGGACAGTGGGAGGAGAAGTCGGTATCGCAAAGGGTTTGGGTGCAGAGCCGTGTGAAGGAGTAGGGACATGTAAGACGGAAAAGACAGACCTGTTTTGAGTTTAACTCAATTGAACATTGGGAAATAGGCCTTTACTTTGTAATATTGGCTACGGATTGAATATTTACATGTATGCAACGTGAATAGGCTCTTGTTAAAGCTTAATACTTGGCTTTGGGTAATGTAGAGAGCATTACTATTAAATTTTATAAGCTTTAACTGGAAACAGCAGTGTTAGACACCACAACTAGTTTTGGCTGGGGGGGGGGGGAATGAGGATTCTAAGTTTTTAAGCACAGTTTGACTTTCGGATTGCATGGAAACAGATCTTTTTATAAATATCTTTTGGTTTTTAATAGTAGAGCAAGCTAGTAGCAACATTCGGATGGGTCAATCGAGTTTTGTAGAGAATTAAAGCAAAACATATATACACAAACATTTGTGTCCGGTGATTGCCGATGTCTGTATATTTTGGACTAGTGGTAGCGTTTTGGGGGCAAAAGATTATTTTTAATAATGCATAAAAATAATAAATAGATTAGCTTAGAGAATGCTATAACGCATTTAAGTTTGAGTAAAATAAATAACTTCAAAGTTAAAGGACAGTCGACGATCGATGTGGAAATTTTTCATAAAAGTTGCTGCAATTCAACACAATAAAAAATATCACACTCAAAGTTGTCTGTACAATTAAGTAGGAGGTTAAGCACCCTCTATCAAACACTCTATCAAACACTCTATCAAACACTCTATCTTTGGCTTTATGCCTAAGTGCAAAAAATAGAAAGCAAATACAATTTTTACAAGTTGTGAAAAATGGCGTTTGAATGAATTACGGCTTCGGTTTTGAAGGTTTTTCAAAATGGTGTAGTTCTGGTTGTAGGTTGAATTTTCGGGATCTGTTTCCGGGGGAATACAGCTGAAGTTAGTGGCCATTAAGGGCTTCCAAGTTGAAACGATTTGGTCCATTTTTCACGGAGTTATGGTGATTCAAAGACCGAGGTCTTTTTAGCGCTGGAGCGCAAATAAAAAAAAATGTTCCACGGGTTTTTTGATTTTTGGAGGTCGTGTATCCTCTCCAATCGTTTTTCGGCAAGCCGACATTACAAGCGCTAGTGAAAAAACTAACCTAAATCAAAATAGAGTTAGGCGCTGCTACGTGTGTAATTCTCCCCATCATTTTCGTAGTGAATGCCCCGAGCTTAACTCAAAACCCCAGCAAGCTAATGCATGTTTCCCAGTTGGGAAAAATACTAGTGAAATTCTTAAGGCTAGTACGTTGTCCGGTAGCATAGGGAAAAATAAAATTAATATTTTATGCGACTCCAGAAGCACAGTTTCGCTAGTCAGCGCCAAACTCGCAAGAAATTGGCCACGTTTAAAACGTAAAATTAAATGTCAAACTGCCTTGTGTAGGCAAGTGTTTACATTAGAGCAGGTAAATCTAAGCCTAAGGTTAGATGATGGCACAGTGTTAAAATCAGTAGCATGCATTACACCGGTCAACAATTCGGTCTACGATGTCGTTTTGGGCGTACCCAGATTAGAGAAACTAAGCCTTCAGCGCAGACCAGTAATCGACACGTCCCGTGATTTTTCGTCCCTGCCATCCGAGGTGGCTACGCCCCCCATCAGAAACGGCCCACGTCAATCAAAGAAACGTAAGAGCCGCCGTAAACAAACCAGGCCCGCGGGATTGGTCAAGCCCCAAACCCCCGCAGTGCTTCCGCCAGTCGTCGTTAAGACCTCAAGCGCAGACGAAAGGGGTCTGCTGAAGACTTCGAAAGTCAACCCATTACGAGATAATGAGACCCAAGTTTCCTCCCTTGACCAATGGATGGACTGTCACTATCTTTGTTGGTGTAAACAAGCAACGAAAAATGCGTTGAACCTGCCTCCTAAAGGCAAAATAAATCGAAGTTTGTCAGCTAGTGATATTAACAAAAGTTTAGTCATGCCAGAAAAACCCAGAATTAGCGAGTTCAGCTTTGATGAATGGCTTAAGTTACCTGAGTTAACTTCCCCCAATCATAAGTTGGGAACAAGTACTTTAAAGGTCGGCATTAAGTGTTCCCCCTATATGCTTTGATTTTTTTCCAGAGTTTGGTAAAGTTAAATTGCCTGAATTTTAATCTAATTTAAAGTCAGTGTGTTAAGCAAATAAAAAACTTAAACATAGTTTTTTCCCCAGTCCTATTTTTTTTGTTGTTAAAAGTAGGACCGATGTTTTAGTGTGAATTCTATGTCAGTCTAGGGTGGAAATAAATGCATTTATTATGGCTCTACCACTGGATTGGTGTTTCCAATAAAACGGAGGTTTAATACCTAACCTAAAGTAGTTTTTCTCTAATTAGAGTTTTTTTTCTTGTTACAAGTTTACCGGAAATCTAACATAGTAAATTTCCCGTGCATGTTTTCTTTAAACAATGAGTAGTTTGTAGCTACAACCGTGGCTCCATCTAGGAGCAACCAAACCTAAAATAGTGTATTTGCTGAATTTTAAATCTTAAAACTTCAGAGTCTACTGAACAAACCTGGAAAGTATCTAGTGATTGTTGCTGCATCAAGGCAGCATTTTCGTTAAACATTTAATTGTTAAACGTTTCGTTTCAGTACAAATTGACTGAAAATTATTTTTACCTGCAATTTTAATTTTGTCATTTTGGTCAGTTGAGAGCTCATCCTTAAGTAACTCTCAGTTAATTCCCGTTTTGGCCTTCACACCTAAATTTTAAGTGCCTATGTTTTACTCTTTTTGTCACTATCAACGTCTCCCTCTGTGGGAGAATATTGACAAAGACTGTAACGACACTAATTAAATATTCATTAGGAATGTTCTACGGGAGCTGCAATCTGTCCCCGGTTGGCTCTTCTTTAAGTTTTAAACGAAATGGTTTTCTTTATAAAAAACCGTCTGTCTCACCTCTGAGTGCGAAAGGTCATCTCTGTCGTTAAAAGGTTGTTAGTTTTTATCCACAAAACTTCCCAGTGTTGTATTGTTATGTTTAAGTTATGGGGTCTTATCTCAAAATCCTTCAGTATCAAATTGCATATGTAAACAAGTTGTTTGGTAACCTCAAACCATCCCAGTGGGAGTAGTTTAACAGTAAATAGAGCTGTTCATTTTATGCGGGCCCATAGTATTCGATTTTCCGATCCTATCGCAGCAGCTAGGTTTATTGAAATGCGGCGGAGGGTTAATTTCTCAGTCATCCCAGAAAAAAAAATGACTAGACTTGAGCAGAGGCAGAATTCGTACGGGACATATTACCAGAGCAGTAGATGGCCTCATTTATTTGTTATAACGAAACAACAAAATTAACCTTGTACTTTTACTCAAACTAGTGTGTTTCTTGATAAATGTCTTTTTGCCCCATTTTCAAATACTTGTACGATATTCCTGCACCCAGGAGCGGACAGTATTTAGTTAATGGTTGCAAAAACAGTAAATTTTAAATTGTAACTATTACTTTACTTAAAGTTCTCTGAGCCACAAAAACGTTGGTCCCCCAAAAATACAAAACGGCAAAGTCAACATTTCTGTAAACAGTGTATTTTGTTTCATGTCAATTTTTGAATATTTTGGCGGTCTTGTGTTTTTGCATATCTTGTGTGCACTAAACTTTACATTCTAGCTTTTATTCCGAGTTCTCAGGAACCCCAAATAAAATCCTGCGTCCGGAGGCGTGTAAACGAGTGCCACCGAAAAAACGCCTGTTTTTCCCAAAATTTGAAATTTTTTTTCTTGAGGCACCCAAATGCCTCGCCAAGGCAAATCCAGCCGTTTTTGCAATAATGGTCCGATTCTTACAAACTCTTCGACATTCAATAGCCTGTCCAAATACAAGACTCTTGGGGAAGCCCAAATCCGGACTTTCCACCAGGAAGATCTTCAAGCTGCATTTGAAATTCGCCAAAACCAACCGAAGCACTCCTTCATCATGGGCCGCCAATATTAAACTCTGTATTTATGTATTTTTATTTTATCCTTTTCCTTTTAGGGCAAAAAGCCCCAAAACACTAGCTTAGTGCATTTTAGGAGGAGCTTCCTCTGCGAAGGTACTGAACCTCGAGGATTTTACAGACAACAATTTGATGTGTGATATTTTTTATTGTGTTTGAACGATCGCAACTACTATGAAAAATTTCCACTTAGATCAAACATAGTCCTTTAACTTTAAGGTTAAAACCTCCAATTTAACTTAATGCGTTTTAGCATACAACTAAGCTAAACTATTTATTCATCTATTTAGCCTTTTATAATAATCTTTTACCCCCAGAAACGCTGCCATTAGTCCAAGTAATTAGACATCGGCATTCTACCGGACACGAATTTTAGTGTATATATGTTTGTTTTAGTTCTCCTCTCAGCCCGACTGGACCCAACCAAATGCTACTGCTAGCTTGATATACTATTAAAACTAAAAGAATTCTTAAAAAGATCCGTTTCCAAGCAATTCCGTACGTCAAACTGTGCAAAAAAATTCGAATCTTCAATTTCC
>JAHWFP010077487.1:0-14269 GCA_023313725.1 Lithobius niger
CAGCAGTCCTCAGAGGTGAAGTATCTTGGCGTTAAGTTAGATGAGCGCTTGGAATGGACACTTCACACGAACTGGCTAAAGGGGCGCCTCCGTGCTCGAGTGTCTGTCCTCAAGCAACTGAGTCGACTGAAGGGGTTACGAGAGGGGCTTTGGTATCTACCTATAGGTCCTTTGTTAGGTCAGTGATTGATTACCATCTGCCCTTTCTGGCCCCATTCCAGCGTCACCTTCGCTCTCTGCAGGTGGAGGTGAATGTCTGTATGCGCGAAATTACGGGTTGTCTGGTTAGTACATCGGTGCAAGCTCTGTGGGTAGAGAGCTGCGAGCCTCCTCTGCATGTGCGGGCTCGTGAGCTTCTGGTGTCTCTTTGTGTCCGCAACATCGGTAGGGGTCAGCAGGATCCGGTTGCCAAGATCCTCCAAGACTACTGTAGTCTAGGACCAGTGGCACGATCAGTGCTGGGTCCTCCAGGATTTGGTGCCACCCTTCTGTTGAGTGTGTCATCTATCACTCTTTCGACCGTTGCTGTGGTTCAGCCGTTCTGTCCGTGGATCTGGTGTCCCAGCCTAGCACCCGTCCTAGATCAAGAAGGGCCTGCCAGCGGCTGCGGTTTGGAGCTTTGTGAGGTCTTTTGCGATGCATCATTCGTGTCGCTCACTAGAGAGGGTGGGATTGGTGTTACCATCCCCTCTCTAAAGGTCATGAAAGCATTTCGATTGGAGGTCGTCACCTCCAGCACGGTGTGCGAGCTGTGTGCGATTTCTGCCGCTGCGGATGAAGCGTTGGATTTGCAGCTCACGGCTGTCGTTATATACACTGACTCGCAGACAGCAATAGCGGTCCTAAGGAAAGCTGTGACTACTCTTGATCTGTCGGATCCTTTGGTCTATTCTGTCTGTAGGAAGCTGTGGGTGATGCAGAGCAGGGGTATTCTGGCTCTCAAGTGGGTCAAGGGTCATGCTGGTACCCCTGGAAATGAACAGGCTGACGGCCTTGCACGTCAAGCGCTTGTTTTAGAGTCTGAACTTTTGCGTCCACTTTGGTCTCCGAGGTCGCGTCGCCTCGTGGTAGCGTCCCAGTTCTTTGATCTCTGGGAGGAGGAGTGGCGTAATGCAGTGACAGGGCGTGGTCTATTCCAAGTTCAACCGACTTGTCTCAAGTCCTCAGTTCTGGATGCCTTTGTAAAGGCTGATGCCCAGGTTTTGTCACGACTCCGCACTGGCCATACTCAACTACGCGCTCACCAGTTCCGTCTAGGGTGGGCTGAGTCCCCAATCTGCGACGTCTGCCGGAATGACTACACGCGCGAACATTACCTTCTTGAGTGCAAGCAGTTTACGCGGCAGCGGAAAATACTTCTTCTTGGCGACCGTTCGCGGCCCTCGATACGGAACCTTTTGTCCTGTGCTTCTGTTGATGCATTGCGAGGGGTTTTGCGTTTCGTCCGAGAGACGGGTGTGAGACTGTAGGCTCTTCAGGCTCTTCCGTTCCACCATGCCCCCCCCCCCTGCTTTTCTTTTCCTCCTTGCCCATCGGTTACAGTGTGACTTGAAGTGTACATGTTTGTTGTGATTTTGATTTGGGCGCATGGCTTTGGCCCAGGCTCAATAAAATACAAATACGAAATACGAAATCGTTGTGATAGTATAACGAGCCATTCTTAGCTTGGTTCATGGCCTGCATCAAGGAAAATTGAGGAAGCGATGATGAGCATTAGGGGATCTGGACATTTGTACTATAACGATTTGCATTGTTAGTAACCGAGCCATTGTTGTGTTAGTATAACAAGCCATTCTTAGCTGAGTTCATGGCCCGCATCAATTATTATTATTATTATTATCAAGGAAAATTGAAGAAAAATGTATAGATTTCAAATTCACTGCGGTAAGTACTTCAATGCCATGACCTCTTATAAGG
Organism: Lithobius niger; assembly: GCA_023313725.1. NCBI lineage: Eukaryota > Metazoa > Arthropoda > Chilopoda > Lithobiomorpha > Lithobiidae > Lithobius > Lithobius niger. The sequence continues at coordinate 1,918 of JAHWFP010077487.1, forward strand.
TGCACACACTTGAGAAGGCAGAGTGAGGTTTCTTAGCTTTGCTCACAGTTCTCATTCGCTTGACGTTTGCTCTTCGTGTTTGTAATTTTAGTTTGCCTCTGTTCTGACAAATGCAAACAAACAAAAAATATTGCCGCCGCGGATAATTGCATTGGCGCTACGTGGTGGCAAGGAGGGGTTGAAGTTGGCAGCCAGCTTGCGTAACAGAGAAGAGACTGGCGCAACGTGACTGGGCCCGTATTTTTTTTTTGGGGGGGGGGGGGGGGGGGAGGGTTTGCATTCCTGCTGTTGTAATCTCGTGGCGAAGAGATTGTACTGTTATGTGGTGGTGAAACGTTTTACCCGTAGTGACGCTTAATTGTAATTAATACGCTATAGTTATTTCCCGGCTGCAGTTGGAATATTTGCGCCCCACGCTTGTTGGGGGAGGGGGAGAGAGCGGAGGACAGAGACGGCCAGTAGGAAAAAGAGGATCTGTGTGGGGGTGACGCAGGAGTAGAAGGGACTAGCGTAACGAAATGCAGGCAGAATAAACCGAGATCGGGGGAGGCAGAGAGAGAGGTGGGGGAGCAGGTTGCCGAAAGGGTTAAAAAAGGATTTTGTAGGATACGTGACTTAGTAGGGGAAGAGACGAGCCTTGGCCGCAATAGCAACCAACTCACCAGTAAAAATAAAGGTTACATTCAGGAGCAAGTGGCTCTTACACTGCTTCAGAGCCGGAACAAAAATGCCAACCCCACCCCCCAAAACATCACAACTGAAGGAGGCATTGCAATGAATCTCAACAGCCAACTGACTGCGAACATCAAAAAAAGGGCCAAGGTTCTCACACCACGCCCATGGGCATGGTGGACAGACAAATAGGGGGTTACCAAAACGCAGAAGCAAGCAGTCAATAAGGAGTGTCCTGTAATCGGACTGAATGCAACGTAATGGATCTCCTATTTCTCTACTTAAGGAACGTTATCATAACTTAATCAAAAGCCCAATAGCCCAAAAATAGATGGCGTCTCACTAGCCTCAATATGAAGCGATTAATTGGGAGTAGTTGCTATGCAACCCGTAACAGCACGCAGACATTCATTGATAGCCAACTGTATGACATTAATTACTCAGTTGCTTACTCCTAGCCAGGAACGGGAGATGAACAACCCACATGTGTGGATGAAGGTACGATAAGAGCATAGCATGATTGAGCGTCTAGCAGTGAGATGACAGTACGACACAGCCTAAAGTGTGCAAAGTTTTCCCACAACGCCTTGATGAACCGACACAACCTCATCCTTCCATGACAACTGATGGTCCAACAGAACACTGAGGTACCTGACCGCAAAGGAGAGCCAATCTGGACAGGACTCTACCCTATGGAGAAAGAGATGAGCTGACCAAGTGCAAAGACGATGGCTACATTTACATTTACATTTCATTTATTACCGGAGCCTAAGGCTACTGTTTTGCTAGGCAACAACGACATGCCACTAGAGTCCAACACTTATAAAGCACGATCAAGAACAAATACCACAGAGGAGACAAGTACCTGGACATCATCATCATATGCCAAAATGTTAGTGTGAGGTGCCAGTTCGAACAACACTTCTTTAAAAACAGAGGCAAAAAGAATTGGGCTCAGACAGCTCCCTTGCGGGAGCCCTCACTCTCTTTAAAGGGGATCCTATCAGGTACCACCAGCCTTGGTTACAAAAGGTTGTTTGCCTAAAAGTGCAACGATGGCATACGCTAGCTTTTTGTCTACACTTGACCTGAACGGAGAGTACTTAACCAACTCCATCATAACCATATCATACGCAGCAAGGCTATCAAGAAAGGCAGCTAAGACCACATTTTCATGCAGCCATGCTTCCCTGATACCTGCTTCAAGTAAGAGGATAGTGTTTAACCACCAAGAGGTAGTTAGGAGGAGGAAGGGGCCTGGGCCCACTTACACCAACTCTATACTGAGGAAACGCGGTCCCACAACAGAAGTAAGGCACCTGAAAACCAAAGTGTCCCCTTACAGAGCTGGCGGTAGATGCTCAAGCCTTTTTACGAAGCTTTGAAGCATCGCTGCGGTTAAGTGTCGTCTTGACCTCAAGACACCATAGTTTTGAGCATGGTGTCATGAGGATGGTGTGGGCACCACGATTGTTGCAGTAACCATAGTGAAGACTGGACAAGCACACAGAACGATTGACAACACAAGATAATCTCTTCACCAAAACAATGCATGCATGAGAGGAGTGCTATGAAACGATTTACCATATCAAATCTAGCCTTTCCACGCTTCCCAACTGGGACCAAGATGGTGAATAGCCATGATGGAAGGACATCTCTGCCATCTAGCAATTCTTGAAAATAAGCAAGCAAGTCATGCATTGCTGGCTCACTGAGGACCTCAATCTGGTCATAGGAGACCCCATCACGCTGCACCAGGCCAGCACATAGAAAGAGCAGTCCATAACTGAGACATCGTTAGATGCCTGTTTTTCAGAGTCATCCAACGAGGTTGTGGTATACGGTGAGCTACAAGAAACACTAGGCAGTTGAGAACACTTCTGCAAATCTGTTATTAACTGCATTGACCATCTCCTGGCCTTGAAAAACCATACTACCAGAAGAGTCAAAAACCAAAGAAAGTCGAGGTTTGGGGTCCTGAGGGCACATAAGACCCCAAACATGAGATGCCGACAGGCCCAATCTGACCTGCGAACAGAGACGAGAACCAAAGGACAGCTTTACATTTTTCAGGATAAATCTTGATTCTTGACATATAGCCCGGAAAACATACCATTTGAAGTAGGATGGACGAAGAGACCATTTGTAGAAGGCCCTCCTCCGGTCCTGCACCGAAATATTGCAAATAGGTGTCCACTACTCCGGATGATTCGATCAGGTGCAGTGGCTATGGCGTCTGCTCCGCAGCGGATTCCAAACTTCACGCCATTTGCCAAACTTCACCACCCCATTCACGCCATCCAACTTTTAGGTGGCCTGATTTATCCTTGTTGTGTTTGGGACTACTTTTATGGCTCACAGGTCTTGCAGGAGCAAGCAAGTCAGGATGATGGTCACTCCCACGTTGATCCTCAGAAACACAGAAACCAAAACGAACTGTTTACTCCGGGATACACAAGAACAGATGTCAGACAGATTTCTGAATAAATACGTTCCACAGTCTAGTAAAAGTGGGTTAACCATTGTGAATTAAGTTTAGATTCAGAGGGCTCAAAGAAGAATCGATTAGACACCCCCGTGAAATTACTACTCTCCGGTCAATGGCGGGCATTAAAATCGCCCTTATGATGATAGGACGGGGTAGATTGCCAGCAAGCTGAACCAATCAGAGTAGGTGCATGGGCCAGTCACATGCAGGAACACCAATATGAGCCAGTACGTTCCAGCTCATACAGAAATACCAATTTAGTCTAGGCTGGACATGGCAGGAGAGAGAGAGGGGTACATGAGGAATATTTCAATGAACACAAAGCAGACTCCTGTTGGTGGATTATTAAATAAGAAATTACAATTAGGTATATAAATGTTCACACCTGACAGAAGGTGCTCCTCCTGGAGACCTACTATTTCTGTGTGGAAACATAACTCATGACCTCTTCCAGCTCACCCATAATTTCACGAACGTTCCATGGTGCAATAGAGAATTTGAGTAAATACCTAACCCACACCACTCACACTGGAGTTGACCCCTTCGTGAACATATGAGTTTTCACCACTATTCACTTCTACACAAGGGGAATTATTTTCCTAAAGTAAACATGAAGCGCTCATTGCTAAGACCATCACATCTGAAAAACAAGATGAAGCTGCTGTAGGAGGCACAGAGCAAGATGCTGAGCAGAGTAGATTTGTTTGACAGCTCAAGAACACAACCAGGATATTTTGGGCTGCTGCAGGATTCTTTCCTGTGCTTAGCAGCATGTAACAATGTATTAGCGGTGTTCACACAGGGAAGCGTAGGAAATTGATTCAAGCTTGGACTGGACTGAAACTCCATCACGGCATTTTCTTTCCCTGTAGAAGAAAAGCCAGCATAATTTTTAGCAACATTTCCAGCTTAACAACGGACTGGCACAGCAACACCAGGCACAACTCTATTGGGCACCTGAAGCTTCGAAGCAAAACAATGGTGCAACAATCAGGTGCTCAAGATCGGATTAGTGATTACTTTATTTTTTTTTAAATTGAGCCTACGGCTTTTGCATCATGCACTTACTTCTACATACTTAAATCTAACTTACACTACAATCCACTCTGACTGAGCCTATCTGAACCTCCATGTCTCCCTGCAGAGCTTTACAACTTTTAGCATAGTAGAAACCACCCCTGCCTTGTGCAAGGAGGCGCCAAGAATTTCTTTCAGGTCTGTATTCCAGTCCCCCAAAACCTGGCCCCGGTAACTCGCCCACAGATAACACACCAGGAAAAAATGCACTACGGACTCAAGTCTCTGTACCACACTTTCAGATCGACATATTGCCAATGCCCAGAAGGAACTACTGGGCTCTTAGCAGGATATACCCCATCCTGAGCCTAGACAGCAGTGCTGCACCCCTCCTAGACAGAACGTCTAGGCAGCACGGTCGGGATATATCTGGGTGAATACCATCATGAACCCGGCCCACTGTACAGATGTCCCACTCATCCTGCCAGTCCCTGGCAGTAATCTACTTTAGAACTGGCGCGGGGAAAGTAATATTGTCTTGTTTCTTGTCGTAGTAGTGCGAATGTACCCAGTGAGTGGGATTAGAAGCAGTGTACAAATCAGTATTCACTGTGGGCTCATGGTATGTCCGTGGTTCATTTAATAAGGAAGAGGATGTTGCTAAGTTCTGTGACCAAGTGTATGTCCTGGAGTTACAGGAAGCACAATTACCTCTAGGAGTGGATTTTAGTGTCTTTGGTCGAAATTGCTCGAGCAGTAATCCTTTTTCGAATATACGAGTTCTTGTAAACTGGAGGGTGCCACACCAGGCCCTGAACCTGACAACATGTCCTGGGGTTTTACACATGTGATGTCAGTATACGGTTTGGGTCTTTCTGGTGTTGTAGTCTTTGTACTTGTAATTGGGAAATTTACCACAGCTGTTTGGTTTACACTGTTCAAGTCACTCTCTCGTCCACTAATGTTATGAGAAGCTTTTAATGCTCACCACTGGATATGGGGAAGTCGATGTGATGCCAGAGGTCGCGCTTTAGTGTCGTCATTAGATGTCTTGGGTCTAGAAATAGTGCATGACGGAACGCCAAGATTCGTACATTGGAACAAAGAGGTGATTCAGGTATCTGTTTTAGATTTGTTTCTTTGCTCCAGGGAGCTAGTTGAGTGTTCCAGCTTCTCTGTTTCTGATGAACTGCGAAGCAATGACCATCATCCTATTTTAATATCTATGCGAGTAAGTGTACAGCTGTTCCCCAGCAATCATTGAGAGGCGCGACACCACAAATTGTGGGGTACGGGATGTTTTGCCTTATGGTTGACCAAGTGGGTGAAACGCCGATGTAGTTCAGTAAAGAATGGTCAAAGTACTACTGCACAACCGTGTGGTAGACTCACACTTTAGGGTCCTTCGAAAATTCACCTAGTTGGATCAAGCAAAAGTAACTCTCGTTGCTTCTACACATCACGAATTAGTATCATTTTTAACCCAAAATCATTACTAGAATGATTCATCATCGTATTAACTCTCATTCACGTGACAACAATTAAACTACAAGACAGTATTATTTTGAACAGTATATAAGCAGGAGTTTATTTACGTACTTGCTGCTAAGATACGTTGAAGATTTAATTACGAATTTCTGAAGCTTTTTAGAATTATAACACCGAACCTTCTTCCTGCAGCATAAACCAATTCACTGGAAATAAATGATTGTTTTTTCGATCTCATTTCTGTTTGTTCGATAGTCGATTCGTTTGCAGTGATAACACCCTATACCCCCAGTTATCCTCAGGAACCAAGCTCAGAGAGCATGGTTTGTGAGGTTGTCTAGATTACTGCCTGAGGCGTAATTTGAATACTGTATGTATAGGCAATCATCTAAGATTAAGATCAGGCAATCGTCTAAGATCAGAGGACTGTTAGTACATGCAACAGCGTGTTTCTTTGCAACCTGAGTAATTTAGGTCATTTTTCAAAGGCACCCGTGTACTGTTGCTATTAGGGATCGACAGCGTGCTTTCCGGCAATGGTCTCGGGTCTCCTCGGAGCAACGTGGGTTTTTAGGGATTGTCAGTCAGGTGTAGTAAATACTGAAGAGAGAGGAAGCCTTTTTTGGTTCCAGACTTTGTGCACGTGTGAAATCAGGGTCTTCTCTATTGGTGGTCTGGAGTTTAATTCGGCCACAGGATACCCGTCCCCGGCTATCCTGGGTATTCAGTACATGGAATGTTGTACTTCATGGAACTGCTATGGCAAACCCCTACAATGAACGATTCTCTGAAGTGTACCAGTTGCCAAATGGTGCACGGCCACTGACAACGGATCTTGATTGGCGTGAGAGGCCTATGGAATTAACGTTAGTAATGTCTGAGGACATGTCAGTGCTATCTAGATGTCGTTCTGACAGTGCTGTAGGGATAGACAGGGTGTCGTATGATCACCAGAAGAGGCTCAGTAGTGTTGCTTCTCGCATTGTTTTAAAGCATCTATAGTGGAGTGCAGGTGTCTCCTTCTTGGCTCTTCTTCATACTTACTCCTGTAGGGAAACGAGGGCAGTGTCGGTCCTCACTCATTGGCTATCAGCCCGTTGCTCTACTTTACTGTGTTAGGAAGTTGTGTTAGAGGATTCTTGTGAGAAGGTTGGACTGGCCTTTGGAGAATTCAGGTACCTTGTTTGATCGACAGTTTGGTTATCGCGATAACCACAGTGCACAAGATACAATCATGTATCTTGAATCCGGCATCCGTGACACGTGGATCCATGGCAACATGGTGCTTGCCGTCATTTTAGACATTCGGGCGGCTTATAATACAGTTGTGCCTGAATGGGGAGAGTTCTCATTGTGTTCTCTTGGTATCAGCAAATCTCTTGCTGATGCTATCTTGGCTCTTCTGGCCTGTCATCCTTTTGCGACTCATGTTAGTGGCCACTGGTCCAGAGTTATGGTCACTGAGTGCCCCCCCCCCACCCCTCCCAAAAGTGCTGTCTTCGCCCTACCCTGTTTACAGTGGTTCTAAATGTTTAGTTGAACCACACACAAACGTCGTAGCCTTTGCTGATGACATTGCTGTTTGGCTGGTTTGTGCGGACTTAGCTACTGTGACAGATGTATGCAGAGTGTGTTGTGCCGTCGGAGTGATCTGTTGGAGAACCGTGGGCTGGCTCTGTCTTTTGAGAAGACTGAGGCAATTGTCTTTGCACGAGGTGTTCAAGTTAGCATTACTTGTTGTTGGCTCGAAGCGTGTTTCTACATATAAGGAAGTCAAGTATTTTAGCATTTTGCTGGTACCTACTTTGAGCTGGACAGGTGATGTGACTGTAGTTCGGCGGACTATTGCCAGCAGGCTTAAGTCTCTCAAAGTGCTGTCCCAAGGCTAACTAACGGCAAAACAGTCTGTTTTGTCGTTTTATCGAGAGTACTCCAGGTCCTGTGTAGACTATCATCTCCCATTTCTTGTGAGCTCTCGTCATTCTTTCAATGGTCTCCAGGTCTCACTTAGTGAGTGTCTTCGGTCCCTAACTTGGTGTCTCCCGTCCACTCCAATTGCTGCTCTTTTTATTGAAGCAGGTGAGTTACACATTAGTGCTGAAGGAGCACATTATCAGTGTACATTATCAGAGCTCATCATCAATGCACATTAGTGCAAAGGAGCTCCTGGTGAAGCTCTGCCTGCGAAACCAAGGTAGAGGTGTTTCGGATCTTGTAGGTAGTATTTTGCCAGATAACAGGTTGTTAGGCCCTTGCGCGTGTGCATCTCGGTGCAGTTGGCTTGGGTGTAGTGTCTCTTGCAGATTCTCTAATGAAAGACTTGCCTAACTCACTCTTCGTGTCACCATACTGTCCGTGGGTATGATGTTCTGAACTGGTCTCAGTGTTCGATTTAGCTCTGCATTGGAAGGCTGTTGATGTCTTCTGTGATGCCATAGTGAGAACCACTCATCTTTGTTCCGTGTGTCAAGATGAGTGTGAGTTGGTTTCCTGAGGTTTCTTCCAGTTTTGCCTGTGAACTGCCAGCAATCTCTGTTGCGCTTGATGTGGGGATTGACATAGGAATCCGTCACTTTGTCGTACGGTTGGACTCTAGAGTCCTGTGTTTGGTTTTTATGTCACTCTTTACTTGGTCGTACAGCGAGTCATCCTCTTGTGTTTTAGAATTAGGGTGGAAGCTCTTCCAGATGCGGAAAGAGGCTGTTTTTCCTCTATGCTAGGTGCCTGGACACAGTGGCGTGTATGGCAGTGATGTGGCTGATGAGCTCGCCCTGAGGGTTATGAGTCTCAGTTTAATCCCACTTTTACTCCCTGTGTTTCACGTGACCTTCAGCTCGTTGTGCCAATATGGTCAAGTAGACTGTGGGAGATTGAGTGGTCGACTGGACTGAAGAGTCGCACATTATATGCTAGTGTTTGTTTCCCAAACGCGTGTTAGCTTGTCTTTCTGTGTATGTTGCCAGTGCTGTGTCCCATCTGCATACCGGCCATTCCTTTTTGAAGGGTCGCGCTTTTCGTCTTGGATGGTCTACCATAACTGCAGTTGTGGAGCAGAACAGACAGTCACGCACTTCTTGTTTGTTTGTCCCCATCTCCAGGTGTTGCGGCAGTCTCTTTTGGCAAGGGTGGTGATTTGCAATCGGTTCTGGGTGCCCCTACTGGTTCCAGTCTAGCATTGTCCAGATTTAGAGTAATTGCGTCGTTCTGCCAAGCATCTGGCAGGGCAGTTTGAACCGATTCAGAGGGAGTGACTTGAGGTTGGAAGGGTGGGTTTTGTGCTGGTTGTAACAGTTAGGCTGTTTGTTTGACCTTTAGTATGAATTTTATAGTGCAGTGGTTTCCAACCTTTTCTACAGTATTCCTTCCCATTGGGACTAGCAGGCAATGGTGCCCCCCCCCCAAAAAAAAAAAAAATAGTTGTGTATTTTTTTCACTACGATGATGCAGTGTTACCACACGAAAACAAAAATGTCTAGAATTTAGGCTTAAATGACTATAGATTGCACAAAAAAATCTGTATATATTTAAAAATGAAAACTTTGCCTTCCTCATACAATTTAACTTCTTTTGTGAAGCGTAGTGAACAATAAATAAAATCGTCACTGAACCCTAGGGTGCGTTTAGGCCTTTGCATTCTCGCAGCTGAAAACTAGAAATTATCTGAAATTCCAACATGGCGGGCCGTCTCGTAACGAAAACAGTTAATAATGTTAGTTTAGGAGTGACTGGGAAATTGTTTCGTCAGGAGGAACTCTTTGTCTTATTAGCGCGAATTGTAAGACGTAAGGCATTTACGCAAACGACGTCGGATTTAGCTAATCCAGGTAGCGTTGTTACCATGGCAGCTACACCTTTGCCGTCGCGATTAAATTCTAGCTGCAAGAATGCACAGGCCAGTCGTTGCATATATGCGCCCTTATAGTACGGCACCGGCAGCGGCTCGCGCCTCCTCTGCAGTTGCTCCGCACCTCCCAAGGGAGGCCCGCCTCACCAGTTGGGAAACGTGGATATAGTGCATAACTGTAAGCCTTACTGCACTGAAATAAAATCGTTAACTCGTTGTGGAGAACCAAATTGAAATGCTCTTGGAGAAATTGAGTGGCCGAAATGACTAAATGACTTATTTAGTTCTTCAATGCGAGCTTGGGGGAGCCAGTTGTATTGTTTCCGCGATTGTATGACGCGATACTCTTCAAAAGGTTTGAAGGATTTTAGCGAGGGTTAACCACTCCGGTCATCTGCCCGACAATGCAGAGTTAACTACCAATCGAGATGACACATGCTAAATCTAGACACACCCCAGTATGGTTCCATCAAATAACAACCATGGGACAAAGCTTGAGTGGAACCTGAACATAAATACGCATTTCTAATTTTCCGGGTTTTTTTCCAAACAAATTTTCGAGGACAGTGGACGTACCGTACACGAAAGAACCAACAAATTAACTGAACAAAAACCGGCTTCGCCATTTAGAAAAAAACATTAGGATTCTATCCCATATTCACAGCTGTGAAGGTACACGAATGAACACGGATTAGAATTCATTGGAATGCAAAGAACTATAATTTGAACTCCAATTTCAGGGAACAAGGAATGTAACATGCCAGCCTCCATGTACATGCCTATATGTACATCAATAATCAAACCAACAAAATCACACACAAAAAAACCCGCACAATATACAACATATACACGCACATGCAACAGAACGAAAACCTAAACCCACAAACACGTATAAAATAGACGTCATAAACACTAAACAACAAACTAATATAAAATTAACAGATTAACAATACACACAGAAAATGAACACGCACTAGAACTAACACAGAAACCATCAAACACATTAGGAGTCTGCTTGTTTCACAAATTATAAATACACACAAAATACACATGTAGCCACTCACATGAAACATGCCTTAAAATATAAAACAACAAACAAAAAAATCTGTACAATTCACAAATTACGCACACGCAAGCATACTCACACACACACACACAACATACACGCACAAATCGTATTTACTTTCTAACCATACCAGTGAGTAAAAACAATACTTGTTCTCTGGAATTATAGTCCATGACGTTCGAGTGAACTTTAATACTTTTTTATTTGTGTACTTCACAGCTGTGAGTACCATTGGGATGCGAGGTGTAATGCTTTTTTCTAAATGGCGAAACAGTTTTTGTTCAGTTGATTCACAGAAATACTCAAATTTTGTTAACATGATTAAGAAGACGAACTCGTTTCATGTTTAACGTAAGGTTTAACTGAACCAAAGTCAAAACAGTAGAGGAAACGAGTAAGCTTTCTTGAAGGTTTGCAATCACCCAAAAAAGAAGCACTGCAAATATTACAAGGGGTGAACCAACAGCTATTTACGGTATTATTACGTCAGTTTTCAGAGCAATGCAGATCAAATTAATGTCGAACTTTAAAAAATTTTAAGACCTATGCATAAAAATAATAATATAATATTTGAGACTAATGAGTAAAATATTTCTTACGCTGGTTAAATTTAAATCCATGTATTTGGAATAAAGAGAATCAGATACACACATAGTCAGAACATCTAATATAGTTTTTTTTTTCTCGTTTGGGTTTATATTTCAGTCTTCTTTAATCAAGCCATCTCTTTTTAATTCATCAACCTATTGATGATCCATGATGATTAGTTTATTACCGGTTTTGAGTGATAATGTTAAGCCAAGTACCAAACCAATCATTAGCTTACCTATCGGATTTATAAGTAAAAACTATAAAGAACATTTGAAACATGTTGTTCTGGTGGTTGCAGTGGTTATTAAAGTGAAATCCAAATGGGCTCAATAAGTGTTAAATAAATACAGATGCAAACCTATTTTAAGTTACGTTTTGGACTTAAATGTGAGACTGCCTGAGCGGGAGTTGAACCTACCATCAAATGCCGAAGTACTAGCTCTAAGCCATACTGACATGGCCATGTCGTTATGGCTTAGCGGCAGGACCTCAGCACATGGTTTCAAAGGTCGTGGGTTCATCTCCCCGCTCAGGCAGTCTGACATTTAAGTTCAAAAGGCAACGTAAATAGGTTTGCATCCGTATTTATTTTATAATGGTTAAGGGCAGCTGTAAGGTTTTACGTGGACTTAAAACTTCAGCAACATTGTGGTGTCTGAAGCCTTATATAGAAAATCTTATCTTATTAGTGTTCCTTTGCTGTTTTGAGTTTGGCTCAGTTAAAACTTATCGTCAACATCAAACGAGTTAGTTTTTGTTTTATAATTCGTGAAGCATGGGGCCGCGTAGCATCAGGTAGCTAACTCAGTTATTGGACCAATTTTTCTATTTCCAAGCTTCCTTCTTGCAATAAAATGAGCTACTCCCTTAGTGAGTTTTATTTTTTGGCTTTTGCTTTTTTTTTAACAAGCACGTACTTAAACTGGGTTATCTGCCCCACGACGATGAGAGGGACAATTTAGCAGGAGAGATTAGAGCTGATAACCCAGGATCTCTGACATGCCACAATCGACATGATCACGAGATACCACAGAGCCCTTCTCGTCCCGTGAATGCCGCCTCTTTGCAATAACAATGTATTGTCACAATTTTGCCTTAAATAATAGGAAGTGGCTATTTACAGGTACAGTACCTGCAAACAACTGGCTATTTACAGGTACTATACCTGTAAGTAATCGACTATTTA
>JAHWFP010077488.1:0-10804 GCA_023313725.1 Lithobius niger
TTAGGTAATTACGGTCAAGTCAGCAAGCAAGAGATGGCAACTTTACACCTCCAACCCAACGCTGTGATTCGTCCACAACAAATCACGGTAAGTGCAGGCCACTAGTGATGCATATCACCAGGAAAGCTGTACAGAAGGCAAAGAACAATCTCCAACCCTCTGAGCACAAACACATCACCGCACTTTGGCTGCACTGCACAACACACCAACACTGAACAACACATTTTGCACACTGCTACCTCTGCACACTGCTGCACACCGCTGCACTCTTCTGCACATTGCTACACAGCACTGCACTCCACAACACCACTCCACATCCACAACACGGCAACAGGACCATCTCGATACCAAACGGCCCCACTGACACACCAAATACGACACACCAATTTTACACTGTGCAGCACTCAGGAAACTCTCTCTTTAACGAGCAATCCATCCACTTACGCTTACAACACACCACAAGAAAGCCTTCAAAAAAACTTTCTTTTCGCTCCATCACTTCTCTTGCCACCCTAAACACACCATACCACAAAATACCACACACAACAATCCACCTCCCTGGATCCAACTCAAAAGTACCGTTCACCACTGGAGAAAACACCTCTTTGCCATGGCAAACTCCCCTACACTCAGCACTAGGGCGTTTGTCCCCCTTTCCCCAGCAAAAAAGTAAACCTGCAACACATATCCAAACAATGCTAACAATAACACTGTAAACCTTGCATGTTAACAACAACAAGAAAACTTCGTCAGACACAGAATTCAACAACACTTTGGGAGAAGCAAGCACACACTGCAGCTTATGAAAAGCTTTCCCGCAACTGCTGCACCCTCCCACTTTGTCTGGTGCCCCTTTGTTCACACTGACAGCTAAAGGCAATACTAACTTTGCATAGTCATTTAACATGTGCAAGCCATCATCAGTCAATCCTAACCTAGACTTGACTTTTTTCTTCGTGTTTATAACCAATAAAGCCGATTTTGCTTCCACTTTCACCACAACTAGGCACCTACACTTTTGCTTTACCCTTGCAGACAGAGGGCCACCAATAGCTTCCTCGTTTACTTGTCTGCTCGTGACATTCCCAGGTTTCCCTCCTGAATCCCACACCTGAGATCGCCTGTATAACTCTTTACCTTTCACTCCATTCTGTCCTTCCACTACCATGACATTGACTCCAACCTCATTACTAGTAGTAACTTGTGAAAACTCATCTTTCCATCTTTCCTTCTTTCCATCTGCGATTTCCCTCTTTAACCTCACCTTACTTCCGTGAACTAATTCCGCAGGAGTGAAGTTTGCCGTCTCACAAGAAGTAGACGTACTTGCAAACTTAGCTGGTGCTAAAACATCATTCCCTTTGTCAGGATACTCCAAATCCAAAGCCCTGCTACAGTCTACCCTCGTTCTGTGCAACCTTTCTACAGCCTGAGACTGTGAATGATAAGGCATACTAGTTACAAGGCCGATTTCACACTCCTTCAAGAAACAAGCTGCCCGTTCAGAAACCAACGGTTTTCCAACATTCGATTGGAGTTCCACCGAGAACCCAACCTTTGAACAAATCGCCAAGCTTTCATTTACTACCGTGTGTGAGTTAGCCCCCCTTACAGCCCTTGCTTCAGGATACCTAGTCGCCCTATCACAAACCTTTAAGACATGCGTATTTCTGTCAGACGCCCCTTTGAAAGGCTTTACGAAATCCACTTCCACCTTGATGAAAGGCTCTGCCACAACTGGAACTAAAATCATTTCGTCCTCTCCCTCCTTCACACCTTTTCTATATTTCTTACAGATTTCACACCACTCTATCCAATTTTTACATTGTGCACACATTCTTGGCCCATGCAATACTTCTTGCAACCTGGCAATGTTCGTTTCCGTGGCCATGTGCCCAAAATAGGCATTAGCATGTGCCCTGCTTACCAGTTGCTCCGTAAGCATATTAGGTACCACTACCTGGTCACCCGTTTTGGTGCCATTTGCTGCCGACCGTTTCCTACTTAAGACATCATCCTTCCAAAAAAAAGATGTCCCTTCAATGTCAGCTGCCACTCGACATCCCTCCAACCCAGGATCAAGCACCTGCCCTTGCTTTAAAACTTCAGCTTTAACAGCTAACAAGTCTTGAATTCCTGCTGCCAACAAACCTACATTACCATTCCTTACAACCTTTTTACTAATTTCCGTACTCCTTACAGAGTCGGCCACAACACTAGCTTGTTTATTGACTAAAACGTGTTGTGACTGGACAACTGTATCATTTTGTGCAAGTCCATTACCTTCGACCTTGACACCAATTTCACTGCTTTCAGCAATTACCATATTTTCACTTGCAACATTTCGAACACTTTCCTCCATTTCCTCATCTTCAACTTTAAAAAGACCATCCAATACATCACCATCAATAAATTGATCTACAGCCTGCTTTTCGTTACTTTCCTTTCCATTGAAACCCGTTTTCGACCTAGCTATCGCAGTCCGTGTTTTGTTTACCTTTGTTTCAATTTTCTGTAGCTTTTCGTAAGACTTTTGGCTAAGCAGAAAGTCGTACGTTTCGTCCTTGAAAAATGGCGACACACCGCATTCCAGCATAATGTATCCATCTTCTGTAGTCAACTTTACCTTTGCCACAGGAAAGTCTGTCACGTTTTGACTTACAACCGACGACAAAACAACTCGTTTCCCTGTGAACAAACTAGGCTCTACCATTTTACTTGAAACTACATCCATAAATGCACCTGTATCCAGCAAATAACTACCAGGCTTTCCATTAATCGTACATTTCTTACATAACTGGCTTTCCACCGAGTGTGTACCACTTTTACTTTTAAAAGAGCTAACCTCCTTTCCACTGTGTACATTAGGCAATTGAGTACATACATTTCCTACTGAGGCTTTGGTACCATTGTTGGGACAATCCCTTTTCAAATGCGAGCTCGGGCTACAAATGTAGCACTTACGTGGCTCGTCCGCCTTTAAAGGCGCTCTCCTACCAGACTGAGTAATGTCGTTAGCTTGCGGCCTTGCTTGCGCATTGTAATCCGAAGCTGTAGTACCATTGCTTGTACCATTATTACCTGAACCATTTCTAGTACCACTATTGTTACCATTACCATTGTTACTGTTCCCATAGTTACTAGTACCATTCCCTTGGTTGCCTCCACCATTTTGCGAATTACCACTCCCTCCATTATTTCTGCTACCTTGACTACCTTGATAACCATTACCATTCCGATACCTGCTATAACCATTACCATTGTTACCTCCTCCACGGTAATTATTTCTGCCCTGTGGTCCGCCATTTCCATTGTCAGAACCACTCCCCTGTCTTAGAACTGCTTCTTGGCGATTAGCGCAGTAATCGTCTGCAAGCGAAGCTAAGTTCAAAACAGACTCTTGTTTACCCTTATCAATAAGCCAATCCTTAAAATTACTTCCCACTCCATAAGTTTCTTCCCTTTTTCGTCTTATTTGCTCCACCTGTAGCCTCATGTTTTTAATTCTAGCCTCCCCTTCTAACCTTATTTTCTTAATTCTAGCCTCCCCTTCTATCCTTATTTTCCTAATTTCCGCCTCCTTCTCCAACTTTTCTTTTTCCCAAGCTTCTCTTTTCCTCCTTAATTCATCAGCAAACCTTTTATTTCTCAATTCAAGCTCCCTAGCAAATTTCCTTTTATCTACTTCTACTTCTGCCTGATGATTCTTCTTAACCTTCTCTCGTTTCTCTCTTTCTAATCTTAATTCTTTCACCTGCAATCTTATTTTGTTTAACTCGGCTTCAAAAGCTAACCTCTCTTTTTCGTCCTGCTTTTCTTTTAACTCCCTCTCCTTTTTTTCACTTATTACCCTGTTAGCCTCCTCTACAGTTTCAATAGCTGCTTCAAGATCATCCACCAACAAAGTTCCTCCCTCCAACTCACCTTTAAACATAGCCAGAATTTAACTTTTCGCTCAGGCGCATGCAACCCTAATTCCTCGCACACAGCTTTCAAATCAACCACAGTTTTATCACTAAGCAACTCCATTGTAAAATTACTTAATTACCTAAGTAACCAACAATCAAAAAAAAAATATCACCAACGCGCACAACAGTTCCCGCAAGCTTTAAACAACACTTTTTTCCCAAAAGCCCTAATACCAAGGTGTAAAAAAAGTTTGCCACAGCTCACCTGTTGCCGCGTTGTGGAGACGCTGCCAAGACGACTTCTACATCCAAACTGACGAACCCAGGCTTGCACTGACGATGACTTCAAACTCTATTTCGCTTCTTCCATTACCGGAATTAGCCGAAATTTTCCTTCTCACACGACGAAGTGCAGCATTACCGCCCACTCTCGTTGATAGGAATGTTCTCCGTCCCTCGTCCAGTCGCAATCCTGTCTGCCAGCTCAGCTTTTCCGTCTCTTGACTCGTCTTTCTTGAACAGCAGGAAGCCCCTTTAATCTTCCTCCCACGCTGGTTGCTGCCAAAGTCGAAATTCTGCCATGGAAAGTGAACCCACTGAGTTGGAGAAGCACACCAGTACCATCTAAGTTGACATTACCGCCGACTTTCGATGCAGCTGTGTCCCTTTAACGTGAAAGTCCGGATGTAAGCCAAAACTGCTGGTTTCTTTGACGTGTAACCGCTGTCACCAATGTATTTACTTTACACTTGATGCAGACGCAATTTGCTTCACCACTGCCAATGTAGACACAAAGGCAGCACCCTGACCGTTGAAACTCGAACAAATCGACATGAACTCCAGCTGTTTCCTCGACGTGAAAGTACGGCTACACTGCTGCCACCAATGTAATTTCAAGGGTTCACTGCAGACTTGTTAAATTCAAACTTCTTTACTTCTTCCTTAGACATAACGCAATTTACAAAAAATAAACATTTAACAATCCGCACATGAATCGAGAAATTGTCCAACAAGACAGTTCGTGCATAGAGTTCTGTCCTTGTTGCGTTCTTGTTGGGAAAGACTTTTTCTTCGCACCAAACCATCTTCAATATAAGGGCTAGTTCTCGCTACAAAATATGGAAACTCTTTCGGTAAAAGGAACGCACGTGTCTCGCACGTGGACATTGTAGCTAAAGGCCCGCATACCACACTTGGCAAATGTATCTTTGAAGCGTTCGAATAGAACGACGTAATTAGCCCTAATTATAGTCATTAGGTAATTACGGTCAAGTCAGCAAGCAAGAGATGGCAACTTTACAAAGTCTTTCTTAGCAGTACAAATCGAACAAGCCATGGACCTCCCCCCCATGAAATACCCCAAGGCCCCGCAGGGCCTCTTCCCCCCCCCCCCTCCTCCGAACCCCCTACATGCCCTTCTCCACAGGCTTTGGCAACAAATTCTTGCAGGTCAAGCTAAAAACATGAAATTTGGTACACAAGTCTTCTTAGCAGTACAAAATTAACCAGCCATGGACCCCCCCCATGAAATACCCCCAAGGGCCCCAGCGCCCCCCCCCTCACCTGTGGCCCTCCAAGAGGCTTAGACAACATATTCTTGCAGATCAAGTTAAAAACATGAAATTTGGTACACAAGGTATTCTTGGCAGCATAAATTGAATCAGCCATGGAATGCCGATGATATACCACTCAAGCGCCCTCTGTGCCCCCTCCCTGAGGCTTGATCAACAAATTCTTGCAAATCGACCTAAAAGCTTGAAATTTGGTACACAAGAAATTCTCAGCATTTGCCTGTTGTGGTAAAGCAGACAATGCCGAGGCCATGTGCCTTTTCCTACCAGACCAAAAGCTTACTTTCTTGCTCTGCTATTTACCTGACAGCTATTCATATAATCAAATTGAGACACTATCTTCCTTTATTCTTAGTCATTTCAACAATAACACCCCAAATATTTTACTTGGTGACTTTAATTTGTCTTCGGTGGACTGGATGACCGATGTAGCATTGGACCGCCCGCACCAGGTGTTCTTGTCAAAAATTGCTCCTTTGACCTTCGATCAACTTGTTGATTTTCCGACTAGAGGGAAAAACATCCTTGATTTAATTTTTATCACAGATGACCGACTTGTTTTTGATGTTTCGTCCTACGACAACTTGGGAACTAGTGACCATAGCATGGTTGCCTTCAAGCCAAACTGCTGCATGGTTGGTACTGAGTACATCATCCAACTCTAGGGAAAATTGATTTTGAAAAATTACGTCTTAGTCTACACAACATTGATTGGTCCGAGCATCTCTCTCCATACAGTAACAATATTAATACCGCTTAGAATTGTTTTTCGAATCTTATTACTTAGAAAACTGAACAGTGCCGCGGAAAGCCACGAACTAGAAGGTCCGGCAAAAATTCATTACCAACATCAATTAGGAAACTAGGTAAAAAAAAACTTAAACTTTGGAGAGAGCTTAAAAGAAACCCAGGAAGCTACAGTTTAAGCAATTACAATCTATGCTGTTCACAATACTTGACCAGCATTCAAACCTGGCACAACAGCGCATCTAAAGTGGTACAGGACGGGAATATCTCGGCACTTTTCGCTACTACAAAAAAAAAACCAACACTGTGAAAAGCATACCGCCATTCCTATTTAATGGCATTTATGCTACAACAAACATAGCCAAGTCAAACCTATTGAACACCATATTTGTATCTAATGGAGTCACTGATGATAACCTAATATTACCACCAAACGATACTGAGCACAATTCTTCTGCATCATCCAAACCATTTCTCAGCTCTATTGTTTTTACCCGACAACTCGTACTTGAAGCAATGTCAGCACTCAAAGCCAGTTACGCTGTCGGTCCAGATGGCCGTTCGTCGTTTTTTTTATAAACAAAATGACGTAGAAATCGGTGAGGCTCTACATTTCCTTTTCAATCTCTCTTTCCGTCTGGGCGAAATACCAGAAAGCTGGAGTACGGCAAATGTGGTTCCGATATTTAAGGCTGGTAACCATTCAGATCCCCATAACTATCGTTCTATAGTTCTTACTGCCGTACCATGTAAAATCATGGAAGCAATCATTCGAACCCAAATGCTTTCGTTTTTCTCCAAACACTCTTTACTGGACAATGAACAATTTAGCTTTCTACCCGGACGATCCTCACCATCCAACTTCTTTTATATCTGGACCAGCTGATTCGGCATCCCATCGGCATCCCATCTGATTTTATTTTTTACGACTTCAAAAAAGCCTTTGAGTCAGTCGTCCACTCCAAACTGCTCGTTAAATTACTTGCACTCCAAATTTCTGGAGACCTACTTTACTGGATCCAGGCATTTAATTTCGAACCGTACACAAAAGTTCGTTATTAAATTGATTCAATCAGAACGCCACAGTGTGGTAAGTGGGGTGCCTCAAGGATCCGTCCTGGGCCCCCTACTCTTCGTCGTATTTTTAAATGATCTTTTTTTTCCTTTGGAGTCACCTGGGGCGACACAGTTTAAATTTGCTGATGACGTCAAAACGGGATCAACCAACACCTGTTTTCGTGACGGCTATCAACTTCATACTGATATAGACATCGTATACCAATGGTCGCTTAAATGGCAGTTTCGCAATCTAAATGCTGTTTTCCACGTGGGCGCCTCCAATCCTTCATTGTCCTTTGACCTAGGTGGAACCAATTTCCAAGCTGTAGACTGTGGTCGCGACCTAGGGATTTGGTCCTATCGTTTTCTACACACTGCACGAAGATTGCAGCTACAGCTTATCGCAGACTATTAGAAAATGCTTTGAGGCCACTAGCGCTGATATACGGGTGTGGGCCTTTAAAGTCTTTGTAAGACCCCTTTTGGAATATGCGAGCTCAGTTTGGTCCCCCCACCTTCTGGGTGATATTGATCGCCTTGAGGCTGTACAGCGAACCTTCACTAGAAGCCTGCCTGGCTTCAAGACTCTTCAGGCCAGTTCTCGCCTTCGTAAGGCCGGACTGGAACCATTAGAGTTGCGTAGGATTAGGGTAGACCTAATAATGACTTTTAAGATTTTGCATGGATTACTAATAATAATAATAATAATAATAATAATAAACTTTATTGCAAACAAACAAAATACATTAAAAAGTAAACAAGAAAATGGTATTGCCAGAGTTTACAAAGGGCGAGGTTTAGGCATGAAGGCCCAATCTTACACCTAACCCAGAACAAAATAAAACCACAAACAAAAACCAAAAAATTGCAAAAAGCAGAATACAATTATGTAAGGCTAAGACTTTAAAACATAAACAAATAAATAAATAAAAAATAAAGTGCACAAAAGAGAGAAGGGGAGGGGGGGGGGGGTTCGACCACACTAGGAATTAAAGAAACGTTGGTAAATAAGGTTTTTAAATGCTTGAAAAGAAGGGGCGTTCTTGATTTCTGCAGGCAGATCGTTCCATAACTTAATACTTTGAGTGAAAAAGGAAGATTGGTATTTATTAGTTCTACATCGGAGAGGTGTGAAACTGCAACTATAGCTGAGTCTGGTAGGATAGTGGTGAGTCGCAATAGCAAAGTTAAAAAGTTCAAACAAATAGGATGGTTCTTTAAATTTAAGCGTCTTGTACACCATCACAAGTGAATGCAAAGCTCTTCTGTTTTCCATAGTAATCCATTTAAGCTTTTTTATGTTTATTAAAAAAAAAACTAACACAAGCGTTCTGGACTTTCTGAACTTGGTTCAGCAATGTTTTTGAAGCACTGAAATAAATCAAATCACCATAATCCAGTAATGGAATAATTAATGCTGCCGTGAGATTACGTTTAGTTTTAATGTTAAGAAAATGCTTGAATCTTGCAAGATATCTAAGCCTTTGTAACGCAGAACGGCATTGCGTGCTAATATGATCCTCCCAGTGTAATGTTCTATTCCAGTGACCATTTGACTAGAATAAACATTATCGTTCAGGATGGCATAAGGGCAAACAATTGTAATAACCACTAATCAAGTATAAAATAGGTAGGCTAAATAATAAGCAAACATCCAATTATACTGGGCCTTTAATCAACACTCCGCTGTACACAATATTGACCCCACATATGGTCAATTAAATTAGTAACAGATATTATGATTTGATTGTATGATTACAATGATCGACATGAGTCTAACGAATGGCATTACGGATGGATTAAGTCGAGCGGTAAACCTAATCGTTATTATATTCTCTGAGTTGAATTAAAGGAATCTCGGGTTAATTTAGTAGCGTACGGCTTGGTACTAGTTAAGCATAAACACAATTAGCTATCGCTAATCAATCAGAATACTTAGCTCATTAATTGAAGCTTGAGTGCGGCCATGGGCCCACGGGTCGGCTGAGCGGCGAAGCCCCGTCGCTAGCTCGGCACGGCAATCTGCCTGGCGTACTTCTGGATTGCGGCCTTCGGAATTTGACTGGCGTGAACTAGTTAGCGTCTGGTAAGCTGCTGGTGATCGGATGATATCACGCATTCCGAGGTTCAGCTTAAATACTGTGGCGTTATCGGCCATGATCAATCCATTGTAGTATTGATTTATTATTGAAATGCTAAATATAGTAACATTTGGACAGCTTGGGCCCTTATCGTCAATTGGGACCTCTCCGCCTGTCAATCATTCTATTGTTGCGTTCGGGTTCATTAATTGTTCCCCGTACGCGGCACTTTGAAGGTATATGCTGCCATCCCGTGTGGGAGGGACTTATTGTTATTCCACGTAGTGATCGATCATGAGCGACGATCTTATCGTAATTAAATCTAGTTCTAGAAAGTCATTTAGCTTCTACGAAACTGTCGTAAATAATGTCAGCTGGTAATGCCATCTTTTAAACTCTAACAATAGGTGTAATTACACTTGTTCAGTCTCAAATGATCTTGCCGCCTCTCGGTCGTCTTTGAAGAAGGACTCCCAATTATAATTGCTATCTGGAGTCGTTTTGATCTATCCGAATAAATACTCGGCTCATGCATTTAATAGATGTATGATATTATGCAGTTATGCATTTAATTAATTAATTGTATTGTTTCTGTTATGAATATTAATTAAGCCATTAATTATTTCCCTACATAATCCCTGTTCATTCTAAAATCATGGTACCTTTTTAGTGGTTCCTTATTTTAGCTTCCAAACCCAGTTCATTTATAACAGAAACTGCTTTACATAATTAAGCAAAAATTTCGCATTCACCGGCGGCCCAAAGTTAATTGCCGTGTGACTAGGAAAAACGAACCTTTCTTTGAGGTAAAAAAACAACCTTCACAGAAATCAGGGCAATAATTATGTACAGCAAAATTAAATTGCTATATTAATTAAGCAATACTAGTCTGGGTGGAATTTTGGAATAAAATATTGTATGGCTTAAGTGCATGCAAGACTCGAGAGCGCATTCTCCATGTGACTGAACTCAATATTTTATAAAATCAACTTTGTTGCTGTTGATCTGAAATAAATGATATTTCGTTTTCCTTGGGCTGGCCACATGGATTTGTTTACCCTCTCGCTTTCGACGAGGGAGGCGTGGCACTTTCCCATATCGTGTTTCGACCTCGAGTTGGCCACTGGTCCGGCCAAGGTCGTTCAAGGCTGAGTGGGTTTTCTCTACCCTCGGTAATTACGTTGCCAACCATTTGGCCTACTTTCTGCTCTAGCTGGGGGAGTGAAAGAAAACACAAGCGTTACTAGCTATGCTTCATTAACTTTCAACATTCTCCCTTTGAAATCTCGTTTCTTGCCTCTTCACCTTTGGAAGAAAAGCCACTTTTTATAGCCAAACGTGACTTTGATTTGCTCCCTTGGGCAAATAAATAATTAATAAAATATGGAATATCCATGGTTCGATTCGAACAGTACTATTTGACATTGTCAAATTTAAA
>JAHWFP010077489.1:5514-16510 GCA_023313725.1 Lithobius niger
GAAGAGACGGGAAAATCAGATCAGCTATGCTTCAGACAAGTAATGGAAACTATATCAGAAGAGCGATACAACGAATTTGTCCGCTTGAGATAGTATAGGGTATAGGCGTCAATACTGATTGCAGGGTTGTTGCTAGAGTTTTAGAACGTGACATTCTTAGCAATCAGACATAGAAACTGACATCACACACAAGAAGTACACTCTTGTTAGGAACATGGTCAAATGTTAGTCTTAGCTTTCATAGACACTTAGTGACAACGAAGCACTCTTTAGTTCATAGAATCGTTCAGATTCAGTCCATAAACCCCTTCCAAATTCGTCGGACCTGTCAAGCACCGGCCTATGCTGTTGAGGTTCGGGCTTGGCAGGCAACGTTTAGGCCTCTCCGGTGGAGTCCGGTGGCTGAAAGGCGTGGAGCACCCGCGGACGCCTTAAGCTGGTGAAGGGCTATGCTCCACAATGCCTTTCTACCAGTCCAAATTGAAGGAGTTTTTTCCGACATGGGCTTCGGTTCATGTCGTTTCAATGCCGGTGAAGTCTTGACCGTGCTGCAAATCCAAGCCTTCCCCTACTTGTTGTAACAAGAATGAAACAAGGTCACTCTACAGCTCAATATACTCGTATGCAATAAGGATTTTGACAACCTTGCAAATTACCATGCTCCGAAGAGTTGAAGATCAGTTTCACCTCGACCTGAAGTTTTTTGGCCTTCAGTCCTGACCTACGCGTCAAAGATTTACAAGTCAAACCTGGTCTCATCTTTGTTGGGTGTGGGAATATGTTGTAAATCTTGAGCTCCCTTTGATTGTAAGGTCTTCGTTCTCAGTGCTTTTGTTATCTCAATGTAACTTAGGTTGTATATTGTCAATTTTCAAACTAACCTTTTTGTAGGGGTCATTGTTGTCCCCAATTTTCTTGTATCCTAACAATTACGAGCTCGTTTCTGCATGCACTCGTGGGTATTGCGCATGTGCGCTG
This sequence comes from Lithobius niger, assembly GCA_023313725.1. Lineage (NCBI taxonomy): Eukaryota > Metazoa > Arthropoda > Chilopoda > Lithobiomorpha > Lithobiidae > Lithobius > Lithobius niger. The sequence continues at coordinate 6,493 of JAHWFP010077489.1, forward strand.
GTTTTAATGTAAACCTTGTTTTGGAAAATAAAATCACTTGGGATCCAGCTCTTGAACTGGAATGAACTCCTCTTGATTCTTGCAATTAATTCCAGCCTCTTGATTTTAGGCCTTAAGCCTTTTCAAGCCTAATGATGTTGTGATTATGAATCTAAGCCTAATCAAGGCCTACTAGCGTTCTAATTTAGGCCTCAAGTCAGCCTAATTCTGAGGGTTAATTATTTGCTGTCCTTCTATGTTTCAGAGTCCACATGATTTATTACCTTCATAATTAAGTGTGGAAAATGTAAGTATAATGTTTTATTGGTGCTAGGACTAGTTTGAACTTAACATTAACCTGATAGGTATCTAGGAACCCAGAGGGATTGCTTTGGCCTAAAAAACCCTGTGGGGAATACCTGTTACAAGGTATTCCTTGGAAGGCATCCCTCAGGGAATGGCGACCCGGACGAGCCGGACAATCGTCAGGGACTAATGCGCGATACAGGTGTAAGCAAATTTGTTCGCCTCGACCCTTTAGACAAACCTAATTCTTTAGGGCTTCCCTGGTTTGCATAGGAAGTGTTTCTCCCCTTTTTTGAGCTTTTCGAACACGGGAAGAGGAAGGCCCTGTCGTGTCTCGTGCTCATGTCGATTGTAACATGTCAAAGATCCTGGGTTTTCCGTTTGGACTTCTCCAGCTAAAGTATCCCTTTCACCGTCTACTCATAATCTCTTCATCTGGAGGTGTGGAGGCTATGGACCCTCATAAGTGAGGGCGGGCGACCTGCACCCAGTTTCGACACAGAGAATCAGCACACAGCAACAGCACACACCATACATTTGGATACTGTGATAGTTGCTGAATGCTGGTGAACAGGGATGACTGTTGCCTTAAATGGCACAGTCCGTGTGTCTAGAAATTGTACAAAACTTACTCCGCAACGCATGAATTGTGGTGTCAAACTGCAGACTAGGATAATAACGAATTAAGCTATCCTTTACGAATGAAAAAAAAATAGAAAGTAATAAGTTGGATTTTAATTAAATTTCATATGACGGGTGATGAATCTTTTAAAAAAATAACAAGCAGCAAAACAGAAATCTTTTTAAACTTGTTAGACACGAGATGTAATTCATGGAAGGAAAACTGTGCCAACAATGTGTCCTTCACGGTTACTGAAAAAAAAAATTAATCTCTATCTGCTTGGTGCCAAACTGCAGACTGGAATAATAACGAGTTAAGCTAGTGTCGTATTGTCCCTTACGAATGAAAAAAAAAAATAGAAAGCAATAAAAGTCGAAACATATCTTCAAATAGTACATGACCAACAGGCACTTGGCAGTTGAAATGAATTCGTAATTCAACGTTTCTATAAAGGGGCTTCTTTTTTGTTCTATTAATACGCCAGGCAGCGATCGTGGCGACATTAAATGGATATACCTCCCAGCGCCATTTTTCGCGATCCACTACATCAAGTACGGCCCCATAGGTCTATGTCCTTACCGTTAGTCAATCCCTTGGTAAAAATCCGTTTTAAAATGTGGCGTTTAGAAGATTTTTGTTGAATAATTGTTAACTTTATTTACTGCGTCCCGTAGTATTATGATCCTATGCGCGCTTACAATAATCATGACGTTTCATCTCTGTGTGTGCATGTACTCATTTTCTAATGATTACTATGAAATCAAAAATCTAAAAGACTAACGCGGTAAAACTTAAAATGAATTATTCCAATAGATCGCCGAAGTAAAATTATGAGACACTAGCCTAGAAAATTACAAATTGTAATATTAAAATACGAGAATCATCCCGGTTTGTGACGACACAATCTTTAACTTGATGCTGTTTCGTGAGTGAACTATTCCCAAAGCCAACTGAGACAGCAGCTACGTTCCTCGCTGCCAGGAACGCAGCTACCACCCAGCGGCACTGGTAAACGCTCAGATGGCGATCTGCGCGTGGCTGTTATAAGGCAGGCCGGGTGTCCCTTTAAGGTTTCGTATTGCCTATTTACTTCAGCTAGTGCGGATGAATACTAAAAGAAATTTCCGTGCTTTATGTTTAAATGACCATGTCTAGTCGAGGCTAGATCTAACTGATATGAAGCTAGGCCGACCTACTTATTCACAATCTCCTTGATGTGGACCCTGTTCTTTCCGTCATTCCAAATTTCAACTTTACCCGACGCTACCCTCACCGTAATCTAGCATTGTCTCTCGTACTAAACTCCGCGTTCACTTTTTCATGTAAAGGGTAGTTCAACCCTTGAACGTCCTCCCGCAATTTGTTTGTGCGCCTTCACTCACCACTTTCAAGTCACGTTTTGACGCTCTTGCTGTCTAACTTCTTTGGGTTTTCGGTGGGTGGGTGCTTCGTGCACCGTGATTCGCTATTTCTATGCTTGCTGGCAAAGACTGAGTTATCTCACCTGGCAGACGTAGTGACGTCAAATGTCGGAAAAATGTTTGCTCTTACGTTGGATTGCTATTATGTCGTTTTGATGTTATGTCATTTTGCTACTATGGCCTCACCCCCACTCTGTACTACCCCCACTCTGTACACAGTTACTGGTTAGAGTCTACGAATGGAATATTTACGTGTTATTTGCACTCGTAGTGGAAGGAAACATGGCGTCATACAGTCAGTTTCCTGCAAACATAATGTCGAACAAACTATACAACAACATCTTCAAGTCATACATTTATCTGCGTAACCTAACACGAATTGATATGGCATTCGATAAGTACACTCATGCATCCCTGAAGGCTGACACCCACCAGCCAAGAGCAACAAGAATTCATACGCGAGTGACACCATCTACAACAATTCCAAGGTATTTCTACAAGTTCCTACGAGTAGATGAAAACAAAAAGCAGGTATTTCACATCAGCTTACAGGTGAACATTATGAAGGAAAGATGATTGTGGGCACACTTGTAGACAAAGTTATTTCACCTCAAGCTGTGTTAAGATGTTACCAGTATTTCACCCTCTTGGCACGAAGAGACAGGGCCTTTTCCTTTATGTGAAACACGCAGCTGATAATGGTCATGACTACATCAGCATATGTCCTATGGATTCAGATGCTGTTGGCGTAGCAGTACCATATTTTTAGAAATGTATTAAAGAACTTTGGATTGATTTTGGTAGCAGGAAACAGCAAAGACTGCTTGCTGTTCCTGATTTGTGCTCTCACCTGAAATCTGTAGCAGTCTCGCAATCTTTCGTTCAATCACAAGATGCGATACTGTCTCTGTATTCAGTGGTATCGGTTAGAACGGAGTTTGGAGTGTATGGATGACCTTCCCTAATAGCAACAGTGCTTTTAAACAGTTGTTGACAGACAAGTCTCCAGACGATGAGTCGCTTATGCTTACAGTTCAAAGATTTTTTGTTCTACTATACGATAAAACATCACATGCCAACAGCGTCAATGACTGTAGGTGTGTTCTATTCACAAAGAAGAATACGTTAATAGAGAACATAATGGCTGCTGAAAATGCCCTACGTCAGCATTTGAAGCGAACTACTCTGCAAGCTCTAAAGTGGAAGCATTATCTTGATAAAGACTTCATAACTCCATCACCAGACACTTGGCTATAGAAAAATCTGATGACGGTTATACGCCACTGTGGTCAACCATTCCCGATGTCACAAAAAGGTATGAAGAAGAATCGCAAGTGTCTGCAAAAAACAGTACTCTTCATGCAAATGCATAAGACATGGACTTCATTGTACCCCGTTATGCTCACGTAAGGGCAATTGTTCACGAAATGATGTTTGTGGAAGGATTTGATTGCATGACACAATGATTGAATGAAGTGTTAGGACTAGTTTTGTAAACTCACAGCAGAGTAGCAGTGTGTTTTGGAGAAACTTAATGAATTTACAATCTACATGTCCAAAAATTATTAGCTGTGATGCCTTGTTTTGTATGTGTAAACCAAAAAATATACAATTATCAAAAAGGTTATATCTGGGACAACACTAACCCTGAAAACATTATGATTTGTTACCAACCACGACCGTTTGGCTGAAAGGCTATTTTTCGAGTTTTGGTGGCCATACTTAATCATATTTGACAAATTCGGCCATTTTTGTTTCCTATCATCGCAACAGTATCTTAAACTCCAACGTGTGTGAAAATAAGATGATATACAAGTTAAATAACTGAAAAAACGTAGCGGGGTTCAAGAAATAAAACTTTTATATGGATGATGGTGTCCCATCACTTCCCCCGCAGCAGATTGGAAACTCGGATGCAAAGAGTTCGGAAGTATCTTTTCACCAGCGTTCAGTCCAGGGTAGAAGAGGATATAGGTAGTGACACTCTTTCTCTGACAACGGTAAACTTTTGGACGAAACAATTACCTGTTTTTAGCGATTTACCGCCAGGGGGCACTGTCCTCAAGTAACAGGCACAAACGCTTAGTCGCAGACCAAATCCTCAATGTTAAAGCTGTATCTTTAAGGTTATCGCAATAAACTCCCCCAACCCTCGTTGAAAATGTAAACAAAATAAAACAAAAAACTACTTAACTACGCTTGATCATGTCTGGACCTCTACAACCGCCACCAAGTCCTTTAACACAGAGGATTTGGTCTGTGGCTAAGCGCTTGTTTAACAGGACGCGCTAAGCATCTTGGGGATCAAAACTATTTAGCGTCACTAAAACAAATCGACCACAATAGGAATACAAAATTAATTGCTTAATATAATTCAGATTAGGAGATTAAAATAATTTTAAGAAAGATCAGAACTGGATGGGCAAGTTTTATTTTTTAAATCCAACATTCAAGTTTAAAACGAATTGTCACTACGAGTGGAGCTAAGTATAACGCATAGTTTTATGTTCCGAGAACGTTCGAGAAGCGTTGCTCATCGGCCGTTCAGGCAGACGCCTCTTCCGTGGTTTACGCTTAGTGTAACGAACTGTATACAGATTGAATTGAACAACAGAATAGGTTCTTCAACTTCGGATGTTGCCCACGCACAAGTATTTCGTCTGTTTCTGCAGGTATTGTCTCTATTATCATAGTTACCATGGCAACGATGCCGCCATTTTTATTTCAAGTTTCGCCTCCTATGCGGACCAGACAAGTGCTGCCTTCTGGTGCCGTTGTTGGAAGCAGGTCTTTCTGTACACCCCGTTTTCAGAAAAGCGTTATACCTACTTAATCTACCCTGGTTCTGTCATAACAGCTCTGAATAAGCATAAATCTAGTAAATCGTGCGGTCCAGATGGCCTATCGGCTTTGCTTCTTAAAACCATTTCATTAGAAATCAGCTACCCACTCTCTAAACTTTTTTCGATCTTTTTTTTGCTTAAAACCCCTATCAGTTTGGCATCCTACCCTGAGCAAAGGAGATCGAAAAAGGTTCGGAGAGAGGGTAGCTGATTATGGATTCCGTGACTTTACATGCAACACAAGTTAAAGCCATCGGCCTATAATTCAATGGATCATAGGGGAAACCCTTCTTTGATACTGGAAATATAATTCTAGTATTAAAGAAGGGTTCCCCCTATAATCCTTTGAATCATAGGCCAATGGCTTAACTTGTGTTGCATGTAAAGTCACGGAATTCATAATCCGCGATATTCTGGTTAGTTTCTTGGGGAACATTCTGTGATCCATCATGACCAGTTTGGTTTTCTCTCTAATTGGTCTGCAGCACGGCAACTGATCCTGGTCTTTGACCGTTGGACAAGTACCCTGAACTCAGGGGCGTACTGGCCTATGCCCTAAGGGCCTGTCAGGGCCTACTGATTTTTTTTCATAATGACAAATTCCTATGAAACGCCACAAGAGAAGGGCCTACATTACCCATTTCCCGGGCCTAAATGTCCCTCCCAGTACGCCCCTGCCTGAACTTGGGAGCAAAGGAGATTGAAAAAAAGTTCGGAGAGCAAAGGAGATCGAAAAAAGTTCGGAGAGCAAAGGAGATCGAACAAAGTTCAGAGAGAGGGTAGCTGATTATGGATTCCATGACTTTACATGCAACACAAGTTAAAGCATCGGCCTATAATTCAATGGATCATAGAGGGAACCCTTCTTTAATACTGGAAATATGATTCCAGTATTAAAGAAGGTTTCCCCCTATGATCCTTTGAATTATAGGCCAATGGCTTTAACTTGTGTTGCATGTAAAGTCATGGAATTCACAATCCGCGATATTCTGGTTAGCTTCTTGGGGAAAATTCTGTGATCCATCATGACTACTTTGGTTTTCTCTCTAATTGGTCTGCAGCATGCCAACTGATCCGGGTCTTTGACCGTTGAACAAGTACCCTGAACTTGGGACTTCCTGTTAATGTTTACTTTCAAGAAAGCCTTTGAATCTGTCATTCATCGTAAACTTCTTCTTAAAATGGATACTTGTGGTAATACGGGTAGACTCAAAAAATGGTTTGCTGATTTCCTCCATAATCGCCGGCAGAGGGTGCTCATTGAGGGCTTCCTTTCGTCATGGTCAAATGTACCGTGCGGCGTCCCACAGGACTCAGTTCTTGGCTCTCTATTCTTCGTAATTTATCAGTATCAACGACTTGTTTTTTGAGCACAGTAGTATTTTTGGATTCAAATTTGCGGATGACCTCAACGTCGGTGTAGAAATTATGGAATCCACGTATTCACATGACTTGGTTAACCAGGTCAGGAAGTCGTCATCTGGTCGGAACGTTGGCAACTTTCCCTTTCCGTTCCGAAATACCATACTTTTAATGTTGGTAAAAGGAACTTCGACTTTCTGTATCTGCTGGGCCATGAGTTCATGCCATCCTCAGAGATTGTACAAGCCCTGACAATATGGTTCACAAGCGACCTGAAATCATCAGTCCATTCAAGAACATTTGCGATTCAGCTTTTCGTCGGTCTGCCATCGTTAAAAGATGCTTTACTTCTGGTAATACTGCAACTTTGGTCTGGGCCTTTAAAGTGTTTGTGCACCCTTTACTTGAGTACGCGACCCCTGTTTGGTCACCCTACTTGGCTTGCGACATTGATGCGGTTGAGAGGGTCCAGCGGCATTTCACCAAGGGTAACCCAGGACTCAGGGAGGTTGCACATTGGGAGCCTGTAACGTTTAGTACAGTAGTGGCAGGAATTGCGCAGAATTAAATTTGACTTGGTTCTTACTTTCAAGATTCTGAACAACTTCCTTTTACGATTTGGCCTCTTGGGTTCAGTGCACGCCGGGTCACAAGTGGAATCTTACAGTACAGGGTGCTAGGCTCGATTGGCGTCGAAACTTTTTCTCGGAGAGGGTGGTTGAAATACGGAAAGCCTTAGAGTTAAGACTGTTAACGCGAGATCAGTTCACACATTTTGCCGACTGTTAGATTCTGAGCCACTGTTTAAATTCTTGAAGTGTCTGCAACCTCCATAGTACTGCACTTGTAAGTTTTTTACGCTCTCTTTTTTGTTGTTGCCCCCATCTTTTGCAGGAACGGTGTTAGTGGCTCAAAGCCTTTCCGACTCCTTCCACCTAAGATGGTAAATTATTTGTTATGTAATAGATATCCGTGAAGTAGATCGGGTTTTCCCGAAATAATTGATCGTCTACTCGAAACGGAACAGTCCAAAGATATCGGGGTAGCAAAATCGAACTCGCGCTAGCACGCTCATGCGATTTCACCACTCCTCGATCTTTGGACTGTTCCGTTTCTCGCAGACGATCAATTATTAAGGGATAACCGGGTCTACTTCACGGATATGTGTTTTAATGTTAAGGTGTGACGTCGAGCCAACATATCTAGTTATTTGAGATCATATCAAAAACCAGAACTGGTAAAAGGGGTTGCCATGTTCCGAATGGTTCGGCCCTTCAAAGGAGTGATATCAACACACCAAAACATTCGCCAAGTTAATCGCACCGCTTAATAATTCGAAGGTTAAATGAAAACTGGAACATTGCTACTTTCGGTCCAGTTTCATAGCTGGAAGCCTTCCCGTTATCTCGGAATCGATGAATAATCACCCTATGGGATTTAACATGGGGATGAGCAGACTAGCTAGCTTCAACGTTATTTTCAACGTTATTGAGGGGCAGATTTTGCATTGAAATCAGTATAGCTGGCATTCAAACACGAGTTAATTTTTGTCAGGTGGGTTATTGCACTCGATTTCAACACAATTTAAGCTTTTGTATCGCATTATTATTTTTCCTCAAGTATCTGAAATGTGCCCAACTATGCGTCAAGATATAAGACACTGACGCTATGGCGTCGCACTACAATGGTTTACAACCTCAACAATTGAATTGATGTGATGTTTGTTGTGATGTTTGTTGCCTACCTTGGCGTGACACACTAGCGTGTGTCTAGATTTAAAAAAAATTATTTGAAAATTTTATTTATGAACCATGACGTAAATTCCTGACCTCAAACTTCCGGTTTAAACTTCCTGTCTGCGAAAGTCTCACGTACGCGAGGACGTCCCTATATCCAGTCCCAGTCACCGACGTTTGCGTTTAAGGTAAAACCGTATTTTTTCTACTTTATTAGTTTAAATAAGATCCAGCGTATAAAATGCGCTATTCGCTTGAGTCTCGTAGGTTTTTAGGTGTGTTTAGAAAGTGTCAGTTGGCTAGTTTTCGTACCGTCGGAACGAAAGGTTGCCGGGTCTGGCTTGGACCATTCATTCATGAATGGGGGTGGGGAGCGGGCTAGCATCGTACGCGCGGTTTTTTTTTTTCGTGTTAGTGCGGAAAATGTCGCCAGGTTACAAATGTGCTGTTCGCTTGAGTATCGTATGTTTTTAGATGTATTTAGGTGTGTTTACAAGTGTCGGTAGCCTAGTTTTAGTACTGTCGGAGCGAAAGGTTGGCGGATTGGGCCATTCCTCCATGGGTGGGGTCCTAGCATAGTAACCTACGCGAGGTTTTTTTCTTTTTCGTGTTAGTACGATAAATGTCGCAGGTTGCAAATATGCTTATTTATGTTGGTTGCAATGGGGTGTGCTGGTTGAATTTGTGTTGTGTACGGTAGTTTTGCAAAGTATGTCACATGGTAGAGCAGTGGTTGTGTAGAGCGCGGAAAAAGTGTTAAATTATCAAAAAAGTGTGTGTTATCAAAAAAGTGTGGGTTATCAAAATTAACCCACAATCACGTGTGTGGGTTTTCAGATTAACCGTATATAACGGCTACACTTTTAGCATTGGGATGTGTTGGCGTGACGTCACCACCGTGCATTAATATATATTATTTTAATATGACCGCTATGTCGACGATGTCATTACAGAATAACGAGAGCTTTAAAACTTGGGTAGCGGGCATTTTACATTCAAGATCTTCATCCTAAAGAGTCTGTCCTCTACCAGAACTGAAATCTTGTTTTGTTTTCCTCTTATACCGACCGTATTTACCCACTTTGCAGTCTGAAAAAAATGAACTCTGGCGATTTTATTCACACACAGTCAGTAAACAACTTCGAATTCAGCGATATTTTCTCGAGTATTTCAATCATGTATATCCCTTTACCACCCTCACGTAATACATAACTTAGGACAGGATTATTCAACGAAATCTCTCCCTTTCCCCTTCCCAGTACATTTGCACACCAAACCTGCGATAATGGCAGATTCGTAACAGTATATGTACCAGAAGATTTTTAGTGGCATTTGCGTACATAACAACGTGGTCTCCAGAGTGGGTTTAGAAGGAGCGTGCACTTGCATACAATGGGTGCATTACTTTATTGAAAGAGGGCATGGAAAACGTAAAATAAAAGGTGTTGTTTGAGGGAAAGGCGAATTCTGTTAACAACTTTGCAACGTAAGCTTTATAGGGACTTGTGGTTACCTTATTTTACCATCGAGTTGTTAATCGAATATTTTACTATGTACTATGCAACATACCCTGCTCACTGATGTGAAGGATGCGTTGAAAACGAGATACCGACGTAGGAGTGTGCAGATGCCACCCTTACCTTTCCCCATTCTGCTGTCTGTAAACTGGTATATGCAAATGCCACTAAAATCGCCTTGTACGCAAATACGCATCTTTTGGCACCCATGAATATTCGACTAGTTCCTGGC
>JAHWFP010077498.1:5475-26804 GCA_023313725.1 Lithobius niger
GCTAAAAGATTGAATGCTCAAAATAAACGGTCAAATATCTTAATTACAGTGACCTTGAGCCGAATGGCATCGAATCTTGCCGTTGTAGAAGGGGGAAGTCGTGAAACAGCATAGTTGGATCGGAGTAGCGGTCAGCATTTTTAGCAAGCTTACGCGCCTGCTCAAGCGTTTGATTTGGAAATGAAAGAGCGTTTGCCTGAGCGTGACGATGTTACGAGCGGGTCAAGCGGACTGTCCACGCGCACTGCTTTGCTCATGAACTGGCGTACGCGTCGAGCGTCACGCGTACGCGTCGAAATCAATATTATAAATGGGGCCTAACGAACCTTTATATCGTTTTTAAAAGTACTTCTAGTGGAACAAACATTTTCTCACTTCACTATGTTATGATTGGAACCACAAATTATCTTTCTTTGCTGCTAAAATTATTTCATGTGTTGACGTAGCCATAACAACGTCTCAAGATCATTCCAATTGAATTCATTGCTAATGCACGGACCACCTCGATCCGATCGTGTACGTAGCGCTGCCAAACCATGGAAGCATGCTTGGTAACGGGTAATGAATGGCCAAGAGTGCACCTTGCATGCAGCTCAAACAAGCAAGCGAGGTCACGACTTAAACAATCGATGATAACATCAAGTCATTCTCTTAGTGGCCCTACTATAACACTTTCATTCATTTTTTGTATGTGGGTAGCAAATCAGCAGGATTGGCGAGTGCACCTTGTTCTAGATTGCCTTGTTTCGGGGTGGGGGGGGGTGGGGGGGCTTGCTCGATAGCTGCACTGTCTGGGCAATGATCAAGGTCGGTCTGCTCACGATTCAACTGCCCTTGTTGTTCAAAATTCTGCTCACAGCTTAAAATATGCCTTGGGAGAAAGGCAAAATAGTCAAATCAATGGGGTTTTCTGAATTTTACAGTAGCTCTTGCTTGTTAATGGTTTAAGTTAGGTTAATTATCTTTAACCAACCGGTACAATATCTGCACGATATGTCATCCAGATTTTATTATTATTAAATAATCAAAGCTTGTCATTAATTAATAGCAATGCCAAATTTCGCAAATTTCGACTTTTAGCCTACTTAATTAACTCCATGCACTCCTGAGGAGTAAGTTATAACAAGCGCACCTAACCTGAACAGCCAGTTCAGCCTTGTGCACTTTGGCCAGGAGCCAAGCCATAAGCTATCCAGATCCGACTTCACAGGTCCCATCTGTTCACACTGGCCAGATTCAGTTCCAACCAGTCCAGCAGGGACAAGCCCAGACATGTTCAGCCAAACCTTAGTATATGGTCAGTTAAAACACTGGGGTATGTAAGCATGCCCCCAGCAGAATAAATCAGACTTGGATTATAACTCTGACACTGAAAGACCACCATACACTGAGCACCCCTCACCAGGAACCTAGATGTACCTAGATGTATAAGTTAAGTAGAACTGAACACTAATATACTTGAAATAGTCAAGAATATTAGCCAAGACTTAGAATTTTCATAGAGCAGTTATAAGACTTAGAATAGTCAGAACAATAGATAATAGACTTAGAATAGTGACAGTAGACACTGGACTTAGAATAGTCAGTGTAGTAGTTAAATACTAGACTTTAGGCCTAACACTGGCAAGGAAATATTAGCATCACCAGTAGTGTAGAGCCCCAGCCCCTTAAGTTAAGAGTGCTTAAACTGGGATTAAGGAGGGAGTCATAATAGACCTCACTAACAACTAACCGATTGATTGAATAAACATACGTTCGTCTAGCCAGTCTTACTTGCATGCTAATAATTGTGATTATTGTAAAGCTGCTATTGTTAGGTACAGTATTGGACAAAGAAATTTAGGCAGTTTGGAAGAGGCAACTACAAGTCTACATCGATTAATCATGCGTGGTTATGGGAAATCCTTAAATATTACGAGGTTGTTAAATTCAATAAAGAAATAATAATAACCACAAAATACATACAATACTATGTCTGCTATTGCAACTCAAAAATAAAATTTGTTGAACACAGAACGAAATCAGTCAATAACATAAACTGCAACTATCTATTTATGGAATCTGGATAGGCCACGAAAATGTGGTGGCTTGTTCAGTCCCAGGACAAAAGTATCATTATGCGCGACAAAACCTATCTGTAAAGTATTCAATTGACTTTAAAAGTATTACTCCATTTAGTTATAAATATAAATAGAGCAACAGTTTTAAAATTGATTTTGTTTTAAGTCGATCTGAAAGTCAATTTTGCGGTTTTGTTTTAAATAAATGCATTCAAGAAACGTTGAATTTAGGAATAAAAAAGCCGTGGAAATACAAGCCTAGGGGGAAAAAACTAGAAAAAAACAGCCAATAGAAAAAAAAAAACAGATTTCCGCAGAACGAAAGCCCAGGGAAAAAGGAATAAACAGTAAACAGCCAATGGAAAAAATATGCCGTGAAAATAAAACAAAAATAAAAAACGTCGGAGATGACCGTAGGAAAATAGCCGAAGGAACACAGACAAATTTTCCGAGCATGAAGGAAGTGTATCAAAAGAACAGTAACCCACTGACTGGGCTTAAAAAACACTCGGGGTAGAAGAGCAACAACAATTTTAAATTTTCAGCACTTGTACACGTTTGTGCCTTGATCACAAATAAAAGCATTAAAAACAAGAATTGGGAGAACCCCACTATCCAATAGCATAAAACGTCGCCATATTCAAAATATTCAATTCAATATGGCAACGTTTTATGCTATTGGAGAGTGGGGTTCTTCCAATTCTCGTATTTAATGCTTTTATTTGTGATCAAGACACAAACGTGTACAAGTGCTGAAAATTTAAAATTGTTGTTGCTCTTCTACCCCGAGTGTTTTTTAAGCCCAGTCAGTGGGTTACTGTTCTTTTGATAGCCGAAGGAAAACAATTCGAGGGAAAAAAACTGAAGAAAGATAAAACATAAGGAACAATCCGTTTTCTAGTGAAATTTCTTACCTAACCTAGGTTTGTTTACCATCTCTAATGAGTGGTGCAGTGGCAACCCGAACTACTGCACTGTGACCTGAGGTTGGTACTAATGACCTAGTTGTCGACGCGTCATCAAGCCTCAATGGCCCCCAACCCAACCTAAAAAAAACACACTAAAGAAAACAGTAAACAGTTTCCTTCGGTTATTCCGTGGCCCATTTTTTCGCGGCTTCTTTTTTCCTTTAACTGTTTTCAGTCTTTACTTTAGTCTAATCAACTTTCGGAGTTTCATTTTCTGGCAGTGTGTTGCCAGCAGTTGGGATTCTAGTGTATGTTTTTCGCTGTTGGCTTATTTCCAATTTTCCTTAGCAGTTGTGATTAGTAAAGGTTTTTACAATGTTTACTCTTCCAGCGCGAAAACCCCCCTCCCCACGCCCCTTCCTAACGCGAAGCGCAGTCTGATTGAGTAGTGTCCGAGGGACCATGCCAAGAAATGAAGCTCCCGAGTTGAATACTTTCATCAATCAAAAAAGAATGAGGTTCGAAGCGATCAGATACCGCGCTAGTTCTAACTATAAGTTGAATGAAGTTGAATGTTATTAAGAAACTGTAAGCTGATCTGGTTGAACGAATACAGACCATGTTGATTTTTTGTGACCTTGCATGTATTCCGTGCCCCCTCTCCACTGAGAGGTTGCTCCAGTCGTCGGCTTAGGGATCAAAGTTAAAGTTTGGAACTGAATGTTTCACGACAATCGGAATCGATCACAAAACATGGGACAATCCAACCTCGCGGAAAAAGTTTCCAATATCAACTTGCGTGTGGCGAATGTAACTTCAACGAACGCAAGTGCCAACCCCCCCCCTTTTTTTTGGGGGGGGGGGTGGTTTGGGGTGGGGATTGCCTCCAGCCTTCTCCTCCCCCCCCCCCTTCCTTTAGTGATTCCGCCGCTGGTTCAGTCAATAATAAAGCAAAAAGGAAAACTAAGTCCAATGTTTCCAGAATTTTCATTTGCAGCTTGCATTTTGTACGTGAATATTAGTTCCCAAAGTAAAGTCATTAAGTTAACACTATTTTCTTACACCTACGAAGGACAAAAGTGCCTTACGCCAGTGTTTAAACCGCAACAAGCCTTATCCTATCCAGACTAAATTATTAAAGTTCAGTCTGCAAAGTCATTACGTATCTTGAACGTGTCTACCCATACGCGAGAAGTGGACTCGTCATCATAGTGTGTCTAATGGCTAAACGGACTTAATGTCGTAATTATTTGTCGTAACAGTTTATCATTATCCACCCTGCAACACGAAATATGCCTATTCGTCATTTCTGAAACTAATACCTTAAAACAATCGAACTTCCACAGCCATTCACACCCTGGATGAAGTAATCCGTAAAGGAGAGTAGCAGAGAAGCCAACATTTTTCTATCTTAATTTCATTGTCCAATACTGTACATGTAACTGGCTGGTAATGAGAAAAGACTCAAAGCATGTCATTAATTAATAGCAGCGTCCACTCGACCTTTAGTCTACTTAATTAACATGATTCACTCATAAGGAGTAAGTTATAACAAGCATACCTAGCCTGAACAGCCAGTTCATCATAGTGCACTTTGGCTGGAAGTCAAGTCATGAGCTACCCAGACCCGACTTATAACTCAGTGGTCCCAGATTCTCAGCAAAGACTCAACACATAGATAAGTTATCGCTAAACGAGGTTTACCTGCATTTACGACAGATTTACATTGCTCATTGTAAGGGGCATTTGCATACTTTATTTCGGCCGAGATAATCTGTAGTGAATAATTATTCTCGAAATATTCATGGCAACCTCGACAAGTGCTGGAGCAGTCTTATGATTTCACTCTTCTGAATTCCTTTTAAGCCTGATGGCAGGAGCACCGAAATAGTAGTCTACTGAACCACAGTTTTGGGACGCTTTGAGGTAATGTGTGAAGTACACCTTATGCAGGAAGCGATCTTTTCAAATTCTAACATCAAGATATGCCAAGGAGCCATGCTCATCTTCAGCTTCAATCGTTAATGTTAACGAAGGGTGAAAGGATTTAAGTTTTCCAAGATAGAGGCCACGACACTAGAGCTTTTACCCCAGCTTAAAGTGTCTTCAATGATAGAGCCAAATAATGAAATATTAAATCGAATTCTTGAATGCACTTGCGAGATCAATGTTTTATCAGTAACTTCCAGTCAACATTGCCTAGAAGTGTGCTGTATGCTGCGTGCTACATGGTGCAGCACCTATGTTGGGTTGGTGCAGAACTTACTTGGTCGTTTGGTTCTGAGGAGAAAACCATGTAGCAGCAACAATACACTCACCTTGCCACAAAACACTACCAAGGATTATTAAGACGAGTTTGCTGAATCATTCCATCTTTCACCTGTAATCACCGCCTGGCTAATAAAAAGGATTATTTATAAATTCTTAGTAATTGTTCCATTTGTTGACTTAGTACAGCGGCATAGGGGAAAAAGTATACACTTCGTGCTAAACGCATCAACCTCGGAGATATGTTTAAGAATGTCCATAAGATCGTTTACTGATGTTGTGCCACCTTGAGGGCAGCCATCTTGGCCACCATCGTGGGAAAATGGTTACTTTTTTTCGATTTTTTTGCTGTAACTCCTTAACCGTCAACAAATCAAAAGCATAATGTGAAGCAAAAACGTTCAGTACACAATTCTGAAGAAGAAAGGTGATATACATCTTTTAGGTAAAAGGAACCATTGAACCCCAAAATCGTATTTCAAGTTTATACTCCTAAATTTACACAATCACTCCATTGTTCAATTAGTTGTTATAGTGACCTTCGGTTTCAAAGTGCTCTTGCAGCTTTCTAATAGCCCAAAGAGGACATGCTTATGATTGTCTGAAAGGTGGGGATCTAATTCTTTCCATCAATACTAACCAAAATTGTGTAGCTTAGAGAGGGACCGTTCTCACCCATTAATAGCCTAAAATGGACATGCTTAGGATTTTCTGAAACGTGGGGATCTATTCTTTTCATCATTCCTAACAGAAATTGTTAATTTAGACAGAAATACAAATATTCGCATTACAACGGCAGTTTGAAATTGAAACAAGCAGCTACACCAAATACAGCTAAGCCTTTCAATGTGTTTAGGACGGTCCCTATTTTAGCTAAACAATTTCGGTTAGGACTGATGGAAAGAATACATCGCCACCTTTCAGAATATCGTAAGCATGTCCATTTCAGGCTGTTAGAAACCTCACAAGATTACTTTGAAAACGAAAATCACCATGCTCTTTCGCCGCTCCACCATTACCTCTTTACCTTTAAATGGGCTTAGGGCAAGCCCTCTCTAAGCTAAATAAATTTGGTAAGGATCGATGGAAAGAATAGATCCCCACCTTTCAGAATAACCTCCTAAGTATGTCCATTGTGGACTTGCAACAGCACTTCGAAACGAAGGTCACTATAACAAAAAATTGAACAATGGAGCGCTCCTGGCTTGTTGTTTGTTTCATTAAAAAAAATGGCGTTATGCATTCGCTCGCTTGATGCAAGCAAATGCTAGATAGTACTAGATGTAGCCAGATCCTGCAGACTTTCATTCGTTGATAGTACGACTTTAACTTGGTAAACAGACACAGCCATCTCAATGATTGTTGTGTGAATTTTACTCTACATGTTTTCTCAGGGGTCGAGTCCCCGTAACCAGCCTCTACCGAACATGTTGTAAATTTATCCGAGGGAGAGGCGCTGGAAACGAGTTCCTGAAGTCAAGCAGTTTTGCCGCTCACGTATTAAATGAAAGTACTGAAAGTGGCGATGGACAGCATGTCATTCTCCTTAGATAACGAGGATAATCTTGAATGGAGTGAAATGTCACGAAAACAATATGAATTTTAGAATAAAGGCACTGAAAAGCAGGATAAGAAAGGAAAATTGCAGTGAAAACAGTTGTAAAGCAAAGTCTACCTTACCAGAGCCCTAACAACGATGGTCAAGAACATGTTTTTATCAATAGAAGAATCGATTGTGAGTTAAAAATTAAAAAGTACGTACAGGAAGCACAACCAACGTAAAATACAAACAACACATCCACAAACAAGCCATGCACAATCACATGCCTCCTTTCAAACAATTTTTGTGTGTTTCCGCATCAGAAGTTTTAGAATAATGTTGGTAGGTGTGATGTCAAAATAACTTCACATATGCTTCACCACCAGGCTCAGATAATAAAGCCAGACACAGGGGAAAGTGCAAGAGTCAATGTGCAGGCCGTCACAGATGACAGGAACTTCATTATCTGTTATTGATCCATAGGCACTGGACTCCAGGAATAAGCTACGGCCATATTTTGACAGAAAGAAATAATACTACATAATGGCGTCACAACGAAAATGGAAAAAAGATGAGATCGCCGATTGATTACTGAAATTGTAATGGTATCAAACGGGTTCTACGAATTATACAGAATGTATGCCTCCAACAATATGAATGTTGCATAGACGTGGCTTCAAGACTTTGCGCTTCCACTCCTTGATAATGTCAACCCAGATTTCTTCTGAAAAGCGTGCACTGCATGCAATGGACATCAGTGATATTGATAGACGCGGTAAACCCTTTGGCAGACTTGCTTTGCTTTGGAGGAAGAGCATTGTAATAACTACACAGTTGGTTCTCTGAAAGCAAAGGGGTTATGTGAGGTGATTTTCAGATTGGAAAGGACAACTGGAAAATCATTAATATGTATGCCCCATGTGATGATAGGACCAACATTTGTCAACTGTACAGACCATGGGGTGATGATGTCACAATTCAAACTTTGAACTAGGGTTGGACGATTTCAAAATTTATCACGCGATGCGATGCGATGCGATTCAATGTTAAAAAATTACGATTTGTGATTGATTGCAATTTTTTTTTTATAATTTGCGTTCGACTTACTGGCCTACACTAGCGATGCCAAACACGCAGCTCTTCAACAACGCGCACTTCAACTGATTCTCCCACGATAATTTAGATTTAATATTTAATTTAAATAATACGATTTATTATGAAATTTTGGAAGTTAAGAAAAAATTAAAATCTCAGCATCGAAAAAACCTATAGGCATAATTCCAAAGTTTGGCTAGGAATGTTCAGAAACAATTGTTATTTATCATATTACAGAAGCATTTTCGTTTTAAAAATTTCACGTTATTTAAAAAGTAGGCTACAGTAAATTAATTTACATAAAAATATTTAAAGAACTGGAAGTAAGTTTTTTTTAAATAAGTTAAACTAGTAAGAAATGGCTCTCGCTTTTTAGCCACTTCATTCAGGATTAATTTTTTTTAAATACCAATGTGTGAAGCATTGAACCAGAACTGCTGAAAAATCACTCTGACACAAACCATAAAAAAATTCAATTTCTAAAAAACTAAGAGACAAACCGAGTAAAAGCCTCACTTATTTCAGTACGTTCTGATAAAAGATAACCTTGGAATCTAGAGATACGATAGTTATTCTCTAATACCACTTTCTCACGCTGTATTTAATACTGTATAAATAGTTATGACGCTTTATTTCTAAAAAGCAGCAGTAATATTTCCGTTGTCCACAGCGAGCCGCCATCTTGGCCCTCAATTCGTGCTACTGTAGCCACGTATGACGCGCGTGCACGTGCACTCTAGTGTAGCTGACAACCGACTTGTATCGCGTGACGTCACTTCATAACGGCCACTCTCGACCAACACACGGGATGCATTGCGTGGGTCACGTGTGCTTGAACCATAGGAGTTGTGTGGTGTTTGTATTAGAACAAACGCAATTTAACGATAATTTTAGAGATAATTTTTGTTAACTGTTCATAAACCATGAATTAAGGTAAGAAAAATAAGTTTTTCATATTTTTCGCAATAATAAATAGAAAAATACATACTTCAAAATGCCTAAGTCAACCGGAATCAAAACGTCTATATATTATTCGTGTTTTTCAGAGTTAGGATAGGGGCTATTGCTACAGATTTTGATCGCTGGTTTTCATTTTCTTTTTGGGGTTTGACTTGGTCGTCATCCAAGTTTGTTTGTTTTAGTCTTCTATACAGCCGAACCGAAGATTTTGCGTCCGTCCATCAGGTCCGTCGCTTTTTTCAACTTCGCAACGGTACCAGACAAAGACGACTACTGTTTACAACGTTAGATTCAGTGTCAAAAGTTAGTTAAATAACACGGCAAATTAATACATTGTTACCTCCTTATAGCTAATAGTTTTCTTCGACGTAACTAAAATAAATAATAACATTTCATCGTCGAATTGAACTCCTAAGGATTTGTCTTAACGCAGCCGTAAAAACAAACACATTTTAGCTTCATTTAAAAGAGTCTTGTCGCATTGTTACATGAATGAATAGACTTACGGTCGAACCAAATTCTCCATTAGGCCTATCTGCTACTTACGAAACTAAAACTGCCGTTTGAAAATTAGACCTAAAAAAATGAAAATTAGGTCTAAAATCACGTTACTATGGCAACGTCAAGTTGCTACGAGCCGCTGCTGGCTTTCTCAACAGCGTCTCACCTGTCCCTTCCCTACTACCAACGATCTATATAGGCTATGTTGTGCATTACGTTGTAACACTGTAACTGTGTGCCCGGAGGCATACCGTGTTGCAAAAATGAATAGGCTTACTGTATAAATCCCAATCTCCGTTAGTTGCTACTTACGAAATTAAAGTTGTAAATTAGGCCCCAATGCTGACAATTAATTATACCTAAAATGTAAAATACGCTTAAAAGCTAACATATTTTTAATGGGCAATTCTGATGGTTACTGCTTTTAGATTATATAACAGAGATAGCTGTTTCAATGCGTGATAGAGAAGTGTGCCTCATTATTGGTAGTGGCAGAACTGAACAGAAGACCGGATGCGACTAGGTAGTTGCTATAGCCGCTTGTTTTTTACTTAATTTTATTTAAATTTACTTACTTTTCACTAAAAGTTTACTAAAAAAATTGCGTAATACAATCGCGATTTTACAATGCGATTTAAAACATCGCGATTTTAATTTTTAGATCGTAATCGCGATTTTAAATCACACATCGCCCAACCCTGCTTTGAACTATTGCAAGTTTACTGCCGTGGGAGGCGATTTTAATACTATCAGTAATTGAATTCCTAAACTGGAAAACAGACTGAACGGGTTTGAGGTATTAAGTAATTAGGTGTTATTTTTATAAGCCATCTTGAATGGGAGAGTCAAATAACAATTATCAGAAAGAGCATGAATAGGCAAGGAAATGCTATTTGCATGCATTATCGACAACTTATGAGGCAAAAGGATCTTTGGCATGTTATGAACAGTTGGGTGTTAAACTTGTATCGCATAGAAATCTGCAACAAATTCCACCTAGAAACTTTGGAATGAACTCGGAAAAGTGTAGTACTACTGTGTGAAAACAAGTACTGGGTAGCCTATCCCCACTAGTAACAGTGAGTCTTATTTTGAGGTTAATTGTTTGAACTTTCCACATGATCAAAAACCATAATCAAAACTGAATTTGATATTTAGACAGTGGGCCAATCGTGGCTTCCTCAATTATCTGACTGCAAGTCAACACTCCAGATTTGTCTACACCACCTCACGTTTGAGTCTCCTATTCCATTCCTATCATGTGCCATTCTCCCTCTACTCCTATTTCCTTCATTCCTACCTAATTTGTAGTTGACTTCAGTCAAAATAGTTTCAGGAGGTTTGCATGATAAGTCTTGATTTTATCCCTCCTATTACCCATTTTGAGCTTGTAGGTAACAGGTCCTACCCTTTTCAGTACCTCATAGAGACCTTTACAGAAAACCTTCAGCTTCATAGCCTTCATTCTTGAAATATGGCACCACACCACAGTCCTGCCTATAAATACACCTTCTTCTGTTTCCAAATCAGCACTAGCCAAAGGCAACTCGGTTGCGTATGTGCAAATATAACAGACTACAGCACTACTCTTTTACCTGTGTGTGCGTCTGGCCCTACTTTAGCACTTGAAACAATGTCTGTAAATGCTCCAGATGTCCAGTAAATAACTATTTGCCTTCCCATTTATTTTGCACTCTATGCAATTGTTTTCTTCTTATCTGCAACCTTCCCTTACGGTTTAGTACGTTCCCTAGTCAGCTTTCTGAGCAGACCGCAATTGCTGATGCAAGGAATTGTCCCGTCACATTAAATCTTACTTTCAAGGCTTTCACAATCACGTGAAACTGAAAATTCGACATCAGGCGCACACATTAAACTTTCCTACCCTTTCCCAGTCAACAAAGCTAATAGCCTAAAGGGCGATTCTTCGTTTTTGAGCCCCATTCTATCACATATTCTTGGAAATCCAGACAAAAATACTAGAATGCTATCTTCTTTCGATATCAGGTTAATACCCCCCCATAAAATAGGATTGAACAAACTTAAGTATGTGAAAATGTTTTTTGTTCTCCAGAGCATCAACGAAAAATAAATCCAAGACAAAAATTGTGGATTTTTTTTTATATTATGTTTTAAGGACACAACAGGCATTTACTGAAGGCACATTCTTAATAATTCAATGTAATCTTTGAACCTATTGGTGTTGGTTTGGATGTGGTTGTGCAATAAATAGAAATACACAACGTTTCAAGATTAAGAAGATTACGATAACTTGGCATTTGGAACAAAATTTGCGGTCTGGAAGTACCTGGTTTGTCCTGTTTTAGTGAAGTGCTGAACAAATGAATTGATTGTATCTTTTAGTTTGAAGTTAGATTTGTGTGAGTGGAGCCGCTAATGAATTTTGTTCACCTTGCCCTATGCGACTGGCTTGTATGATCTGCACAAGGTCTTTGATAAATAGTAATTTTTTTATATGGATTCATTTTGAAGCGGTTTTTGTATAAATATAAGTAAAATAAATCCAAGACAAAAAATGGTGGAATTTACGTTTATTGTTCAGTTTGCTGCTAGTGTTTTTTTTTTCCAGCGTGACATTATTTTTCGGGGGGGGGGGGGGGGTGATGGCATTGGGCGATTTTGGCCGGGGAGATATTTGCCTAGAAGCAATCTTTCTTCTTAAAAGGTGGCAAAGCTTTTCAGCCTCAGCTTTAACTTTTACCTGCTGCTCTCTAAAGGCTAATTCCCTCTTTTGTATACCCTCTTTATGCTACTTAGCATCATTGCTAATTAGCAGTTTATGCACTGACTTAACTCTAGTCAAAGCTTACTCCCTCTCAAACTGCAATTTAGTCTCTACCTGCTCTAACCTCATTTTTACTAATGCTTCTTCCCTTCCCTTTCCTACACCCAACCTTTTCCTTTATAAGACCTCTTCCGAAGCAAATTCTTCCCTTTCTAAGACCTCTTCCATAGCAAATTTTTCCCTTTCTAAGACCTCTTCCGTAGCAAATTTTTCCCTTTCTAAGACCTCTTCCGAAGCAAATTCTTCCCTTTCTAAGACCTCTTCCATAGCAAATTTTTCCCTTTCTAAGACCTCTTCCGTAGCAAATTTTTCCCTTTCTAAGACCTCTTCCGTAGCAAATTTTTCCCTTTCTAGACCCTCTTCACTGGCCAGTTTGTCAGCCTCTTATTCCCTCTTATCCTCCTCGACTAATCTAACTGTCTCTTCATGATCATCATACAAAATAGTGCCTCCCTCCAACCCAGTCCTAAACAACCCAACCAAATCACTTTTTTTCTTTTCAGCACATGTATCCCAAACTCCACCACCGTCTTTGACCTAATTAAATCCAGCCCTTTCTCTGGCCTTTTACACAACACAACGAACAAAATACCACAACACACAACTTTACCAGCAATAAAAGACACAGTTCCCTTATACGCCCTATTACCAGAGCGTAGCAAAGTTGTCTTACCGCATGTTGTCTTGCTCTGAAATTGCGCCAAATCAGCTGCTTACATTCGCCGCCCACGGAAAAAAAGATAATGCAAAAATTCATTAAAACCTGACAATTTTTTTAAGTAAGAGCTGATTTTACAATAATTTTTTTTTAATTATGGGCGGGGGGAGGAGAGAAGTGTAAAATAATGGGTTCAGTCCTTTAAAAATTATTTTGGGACTCGGTAACTAGGAAGGCTAAACTAAGCCAAGTATGTGAAATCATTTTTCTCTAGGGTATGGAGGGATAAGATCATCACAAATGAACAAATGGTGGCCTCTAGGTCCTGTTTGCTGAATCTCTCCGTCGCATTTTTTAAAGGCGATTCCTCTAGTCCCGGCTAACAGTAACCTATTCAACTGCTGATAGAATGTATGTATGTTGTCATGAAATGTCAACCAAATCGGAAAAAAACCGATGAACTTATTGTGTCCCGCCCAAACAAATACACACACATACACAATTAGCCATAGAAAGACACAATTCATCCAACTTCAAGCAAGTATCCGACCTCGCTTGCTTCGCTCTCTTGAAGAATATTTTAATTACATTGCACATAGCATTTTATACATATAATAGTAAGAGCTTATGGGGAAAGCGATACAGGGAAATAAATTAAAAATTAGCTTTTAATAGCTGATCTAACATAATTTTTATGGATTTCAAGATTTGAGGATGGATTTCAGGATAGAAAAGGTGGCAGAATGTGTTAAAGGGTTTAGCTCTTTAACATTTGAAGGACCAGTAATGCAAAACGAGGGAATTATGTCCCCTTTTTTTTAAATTTGTTGTCTTTGTTTTTAAAGCACATTTCAAGGAAAAGTCCTGTAAGGAAAAGTACCTGTTGGGAAAATGTCGAGAAAATATAGAGTCCGGTTCCTTAATTCCTGTAAATCTTCACAATTAGTGTGGGTTATATAAAGAAGAGAATTTGTGACTGAGATCCATACTGAAACGTCTTGGATACATTCATATTAGTTCAGTCTTAGTTCATAGAGGGCGCCACATGTTTTATGTGGGAATTTCTACTCAGGTTTTAGCCTAAAATTAAACTAAACTAAACGAAACTAGGCTTATATTTAGTTATTATTTAGCCTAGCTTAGTCGTAATTTAGTTTACTTTAGATTTGGGCTCAAAAATGAGCAAAAATTACCAGATAGAACACGTGGCGCCCTCTGAAAACTCGGACTGAACTAATGGGGACGAATGTAACGTGTTTCAATAGGGACTTTTTAGAGTTACAAATTCTCTTCCCAAACCCTATAAATTCTTGTTTATATTGAAAGAAATTATGAACAGGTGTTCCTTCAATCGTTTAGTCTCTTTCATAAAAACTTTTACAACATTAACAACTTTGCAGTTAAGTGACAACTATAATCTCAATATCCCACATATGGGGATTACAAGTTATTTTGCTTGTCTATTAATGTATCGCAACAAGGTTAGTTGGATCAATATTCTTTTTTTTTGCCCTACATACTTATCTTACTGAGT
Source organism: Lithobius niger (assembly GCA_023313725.1). Lineage (NCBI taxonomy): Eukaryota > Metazoa > Arthropoda > Chilopoda > Lithobiomorpha > Lithobiidae > Lithobius > Lithobius niger. The sequence goes on from JAHWFP010077498.1 coordinate 19,806, forward strand.
TTTCACAAGATCAACTGGAATTTATACGTTCAGCAGAGAATAAGGTAAATATGCGTAACTTGTACTTTATTGGACAACAAATACTGTTACGCTTGATGTAAACGTGTACCAAAGGAGAATGGGACATATTCCATTTAAATGTATAAGGCAAATGTTACAAAAGCAAACTCTGATTGGTTCCAAACCTACAGGCATACATATTAATTATTGTAATATATATGAGGACTAACCCTAGGGAAGCCTGCCGTTTCTAACCATTTCCCTGCACAATGCATGTCAGTGGATGCATCAGTAATGTTGGATTGTTTACTGATGGGAATTTTTTAGTGGTAACTGTGCATGTTGTAACTAAGAAATGTTCTAAGGAAAAGCCCCTGGTTAGCCAAATCCTTACACAAGAAATTAAAAGACGACGGGCAGAATATGCTTTAATGCCTCAAAGTTTGTGTTCAGAATATTAATGTATTTTATCTATTTCTTCCAAAAACATGAATTATAATACTGACGAGTCATATTCGATGAAGATTTTACCAAACGGAGATGCTTCATGTCATAGTTCAGGGTTCAGACAATATTTCAATTCGAAATTTCCCAGACATTTCCAGGTGCACCCAATGGCAACTTCCAGGTGTTCACAAGATTCTTAGTTAGGGAAACAGGCAGTAGACTAGCTAATGATTTTATTAATATTGTACGAAAATAATCCAATAGCTCTATATAGACTAGTCCAGACGGGACTAAAAGAATTTTCATCATAGATATTGGTACTTGCCTAATATTTGGTTTATTGATGTTACAGTATATCACATCAAAAACCAAACTGGTAAAAGGGGCCGCCAAGTTCCGAATGGTTCGGCCCTACAAAGGAGTGATATCAACACACCAAAACATTCGCCAAGTTTATCGCACCGCTTAATAATTCGAGGGTTAAATGAAAACTAGAACATTGCTACTTTCGGTAGTAATGTTCAAGTTTTCATTTAACGTCCAAAGTATTACTCGATGCGATTAAGTTGGCGAATGTTCTGGTGTGTTCATATCACTCCTTTGAAGGGCCGAACCATCCGGAACTAGGCGGCCACTTTTACCAGTTTTGGTTTTTGATATGATATCACTCCTTTTTTTTTTAATGTGTATTAGACTCAACTCCACTACCGTGCAGATTTGTAATAAAGTGCCACGTCAACAAGAAATTGGTTTTTAACACTTTGCTACTACCTTTCGCCTATAGGCCGAACCATTCCCAACTTAGACGCCTCTTTATAGGTTTTTGGTTTGCTTTTAATTTTATTGTAATATGTTTTTTTTTTAACATGGGGATGAGCGGACTAGCTAGCTAGCTACTAGAAACACATTTTCAACGTAATGGAGGGTCAGATTTCGCCTTGAAAGCAGCTTAGCTGGCATTCCTACAAGAGTTAATTTTTGTCAGGTGCGTCATTGCCCTCGATTTCAACACAATTTAAGCTTTTGTACCACTTTATTATTTTTCCCCAAGTACCTGAAATGTGCCCAACTATGCTTCAAGATGTAGGCTAAGACACTGATGCTATGGCATCGCAATACAATGGTTTACAACCTCGACAATTGAATTGATGTGATGTTTGTTGTGATGCTTGTTGCCTAACTTGGCGCGACACACTAGCGTGTGTTTAGATATAAGGTACTTGAACATATTAAAGCACAAATTAAAATCTTTGCTACTAGCCAAGGATTTTGCGGCTAATGTGCTAATTCAATGGAACTTACAGATCAGACACAAAGGCATTTTTTTTCAAATTTTCTTGTCTTTTCCCCGATTTCCAAATTTTTTATTGTTTTCCCTGAAATTCCCTGAGATATTTGCACTATTTTCATTTTCCGAGATTTCCAGGTTTTGTCTGAACCCTGAAGTTGTAGATCTATTGCTAGTTCCTCTGCGGGAACTACCGTAGGATCAGTAAGTACCGTTAGACATGTTTCAAGGTCGTTGGGAAGTAGAGCAAAAGAGAACACGACTAATAGGTATCAGTTGCGACTTCAAGGTTTACACACGGAATTTCGTCCTTCACATTTTGTTGGTCTAATTTTCTACCAATTGATTAACAACAAACCTCCGTACTGAACTAACATCTTTCTTTTTATACTAATTGTTGCATTTAAGATTCATAGTTTTTCTCTTTAAAATAAGACATGAATAATCTCAACTATATTTACGAACTTGTCAGAAAGTATTTATTTTGTATTAATCTACAAGTTTCTTTGTATATAGTATGTAATCCACAGAATGAGAGGGGCATGGTCGGACCGTTCTTCTCTTACGTTGTGCTTTTTAGTAATTTCTTGTTTTACATGTTGTCGAACTCGTGATGAAAGTTTCGTTTTGTTTTGGTAAACATAGCATTTAACCGCATATCGTGTAATTTTAAGATTGCATGTGCCACAGGCTGAGGGTCACATAATGTACACACAGGCTTAGAGTCAATATGGAGCAACCTGGTTAGACGGCTTGGTTCATTCACGTTTTTTTTTCGTTTCATGTTGGTAACTGGTAGTTGTGACAGGCTTGGACTGGCCATAGTGCTATTGTGCCAATGGCACAGGCGCCCTTTGACTACCATACTTTCGGCGCCCCTTTGGTAGTCTATTTTTTTCCCTCCTTCCCGCGAAGAAAAATGAATGGTTTTGGATTCCCTGTCCACTCATGACCTTTCCATTCAGGCTCAAATTCCCTTCTCTTTTCTCCCTCCCTTTACTCTAGCTTTTAACGCATATTTTAAACTCGCCCCCCTCCTCCTAACTCACTGCAAAATTTTCACAAAATATTACTTGAAATATAAAATGTGTGTTGAAGAATGCACTCCGAAGCCAGAAATTACGACAGAAAATGAAAATAAGCAAAGCTTTTTGAGCTCGAACCCGGACTTTGCTTCTGCTTGAGAAGCTTAGCATGCTTCCCAAACCCTTAGGCGGTTGGAGGCACCATAACTTCATCAGAGTTTCCTGTAAAACACACGGCGCCCCTCCCCGGTCATTTCGATAAATGACACAGGTGCCCTTTCCTATCCAGTCCGACTCTTGAGTTGTGAGGACCACAAGGGTTCACGGTGGAATGCTTGCTAAAGAAAATTATAATATTAGACACGTGCAAATTTGAGTTATCAGTTTTACAAAATAACAAAAATCAAGACGTTTATGTCAAGTACAAATAATTTAAAATGTATTGGCCCTCAGTGACTCGTAAAAGAGAATGTGAAGTAAGGATGCTACATTCTCACGGCGGTCCTTCCTTCATCCGTACTTTGTTTTCTTTTCACTTCTGGCCTAATAAGGGTTTCTGGTAGAGTTAGTCGGAGAGAGACTGCAGGGAGAATGAGCAGACTGAAATTAATAAACCGTTCGCATGGAAGAACTAGGGTCACTCAGCTTACCTCGGACAACACCCCAAGGAATCCTCAGTAGAAACCATTTAAATACAAGAACAAATAAATAAATAAATAAAATAATAAATAAATAAGAAGTGCTTTGGATTTTTTTGGGCGAACACATAGCCCACATTTTCCATGTTCGCTCTTTTACCTTCTCAGTAATTGTTTTGTAGTTGTGAGGGTGCACCTGACCAGTGCACGCTAAACGAAAATGCAACCTCATAAGGTGTCTCTTAACAGCGACCACGCACTTTGAGCCTAACGCATGCAACAGCAGTCTAAGTGTACTTCAGAAGCAACAGGTTACTCTGGCAAGAGCAGGGAAGCAGTGCGCTATGGATTTGGTATAATTGTAAAGCTGTGACAGTACTGTATACAGTAAAACCTCTTTAATACGAACTTTAAGGGGACTGCTAAAAATGTTCTTATTAACCGTAGTTCTTATTAAACGGACGAGAGAAATTGGACTGCAACTTAAAAAAAAAAATGGTATACAGTATTTTCTTTTCATTCGTCCTTGACCTTCGTGTTTGCGCAAACGGACAAAACTCTTATCACTTTCCAAGATGGAGTCAACTAGCGATTGATGTTTTGCGTGAAACAAAATGAAATTCAAGGGGGAGGAAAAAGAAACCGTTACGAACAGCAAATTTGTAAAAATAAGCTAGAATTGTAAATATTTGTTCGTCTTATCCGTACTTTTGTATTAACAGAGTTCGTTATAGCCGTATATATTTAGTGCTGACTGAGTAGCTGACCAACCAAAATCTTGAAAAAAGTTCTTATTAAGCGGGAATTCTTGTTATCCCAGTTCTTATTAACGAGGTTATACTGTATAAGAATGAAAACCCTCCATTTGCGAGTTGTCTGTGTGCGGAGTAGAGCTTCTCACAAATATGTGGCGCACACCTAACTTCGCCCACCATTAGATACAAACCTAAAAAAAACTAACTGTTTCTTTGAGATGAAGTGAAAGCCAAGCAAAATGAGATCGGAAGGACTAATCGACCATGTGGTAACGAACTTCAACCAAGCTTCAAAATGGTGTGAATGTTTCAATTGGTCTTATGTAGCAAGAGCACGCATTACTTTGAAGATAAAGAGTAGTTTCTCGCATAGTTTCTTTGTGCTAAGTCATTTCTGTCCACTGCGTCCCAGGTCCAGATTTTCTTGCCTGCTGCCTCATTCTCTCAATTTGGTAGATTTGTCTCTTTAATCTTTGTGCTTATCTTTCTTTACCTTAACGGTCACACACGGCACACGTTTTTCAATCTGAATGACACACCACCTATCTAATAAGGATGAACACAAAACATAGTTCAAATAAATTCCAAACTGTGAAGTTGATTTAAAGGAGGATTGCTACCAAATGACAGGCTGTAACATCTATAGTTATTTACCGCCATCTAGTTCTGTCTAGCCCTTACTTTCAACAAGGGAAGGAACACACAAATAAATTTTTTTTTACGAAACAAACAAGCCACGTGTCTCCTTAATAATTGAGTGTAAAGATGGGGTGTACACGTGCACCAGTGAGCCAGTGGTAAAGTTAAGCATAACGATATCACGGGCGCTTTTTTCCAGCTATCGACCATTTGGAATCGAAGATTTTTGAACCGCTAGATGGACGCCAACTAGTGACAGTGATATTGTTAACCTTGACCACTTGTTCCTTGTTGCACGTGGGTGCTAAAACTTTACACTCAATAATTAAGGAGGCACGCGGCTTGTTTGTTGCGTAAAAAGAAATTTCTTTGTGCATTCCTTCACTTGTTGAAATCAAGTCCTACTTAGAACTAACTACCGTAATGGTAGACGGCACTAGTTGCTGCAACCTAGGATTATTCGTTGTTTGGGGAGGATACGACTTTCTAACAGACGGCCTGCTTTCTCGGCTGTGCAACTCACGTGAGAAGGCTTGTGGCGTGATTGCAGCGCCAGATTCAAGACAACGGAGAGAATGCACTGGCAATGAAGCACGACCATTGGTGTTGATACTGAAAAACCTCACTGGAGGGCCTCCGAGCTGCGGCCGTTTGGGCTCGATCTTGCAGGGAAGCCACTTAGCTGCCCCTCTTTGATTTTGCGTGGCAGGTCTATACGAGCTCGATCCTCTTTCAAGACAAAAAAATCGTTTAGCGTTTATATTCAGTGTGCAGCAGCAATCGTTTCTTTTTCTAGTAATCCTTCACAAGCTGATCGTAGCCGATAAGGTCAGAACTAGAATGTTGCCGTTACAAAACACCAGCAAGAAGAGCCAGACGAGTATCACTTCGTTGTCTTCTGCCATGTGATGCCGACATTTTGAAGAGGGCGCCAGTAGTGCGCGAAATCGCCTTTCATGCCACTAATACATCCAACGCTGAGAATGACGCATCCTCCTCAAACAACTGATAATCCTCGCAACAGCCTGTCATTTGATGACTAGACACCCGTAAGGTTTGACAGCTTCAGGTGTTTCTGCCACAGTAGTTTGTTTTGGTTTTCTTTGCAAAGACCTTTTCCCACTAACACTTTAAGACGGTTTCTTTCCACTGTGCATAACTGTGTGCAAGGATAAACTACTTTTACGTGAAAATGCCTTTCCACACTTATCACATTCAAACGGTGTCTTTCCACTGTGTACAAATGAGTGTTGTGTTAAATATGACTTGTGTGCAAAGGCGTGTCCACACTCAACACATTCAAACGGTTTCGTACCACTGTGTACAAGTGTATGCTTCGTTAAAGTAAACTTGTGTCTAAAAGCCTTACCGCACTCACCACATTCAAACTGTTTCCTTTCATTGTGCACAAGGGCGTGATGCGTTAAATGATTCTTGGACAAAAAAGCCTTTCCACAATCACCACATTCAAACGGTTTCTTTCCACTGTGGCCCAGTGCGTGGCGCTTCAAATCAAACTTTAGCATAAAGGCCTTTCCACACACACTGCATTCAAACGACTTCGTTCCACCGTGTGCAAGTGTGTGCCGCGTTAAATCACTTTTCTGCGAAAAAGCCTTTCCACACTCAGTACATTCAAACGGAGTGTTTCCGCTGTGTAGAAGTGCGTGCTGCGTTAAATGAGACTTGCGGACAAAAGCCTTTCCACACTCAACACATTCGAACGGTTTCGCTCCACTGTGAAGCAGCGCATGCTGCTTCAAATTAGACTTCTGTGCAAAATCTTTCCCACACTCATCACATGTAAACCGTTTACTTCCATTGTGCACAAGTACGTGCAGCGATAAATGACTCTTCTCTGCAAAAGCTTTTCCACACTCACCACATTCAAGCGAAGGTTTCATTCCACTTTCTAGAACAGCGTTAGTCATTATTGTGATTATATGGGTTACTGTTCTTTAATCTGTGGGATAATTCAGAAATCGGAATTGCAATATTATTAGGGCCCTGGTTAGAACTTCTCAACGTGCCAGAAAGATTGTTTACAAAACGCTCATCAGCCCAGCGCCAACTGATGGACTACAGACGGCCTAGCCTATCTATTCGCAGAAGTCCAGGGCCAATGAGATAGTAGCTGCGTTCCTCGCTCCACTCCCGGCCCGTCAGCTTGCTTATGTTAGGTGACAGACACGCTAAGCATTGTCCAG
>JAHWFP010077500.1:0-21263 GCA_023313725.1 Lithobius niger
AATGACGTCACTGGAGCTTCTGACTTTATGCGTACTTTTGTGCGCATGTGCGTGAGATTTTTACGAATTCATTGATTTGCGTTGCGCAATGTATTACGTCTACCTACCATGATGCTAAACGGTATTGTTTTTCTGGGGCCCTTTAAGTACTTACGTCGTTTTTCAAACGGTGGATTAAGAAACAAGTATTTCCCAGCAGGCTTTAGCCAACAACATTATTATTACGGATAATTAAAATTCCAGACGAACCATTGTTTAATCAACAGGTGACCTCAACAATCACAGCTTTTATTTTATTTTTTCTGTATTACTGTCACATCTATCATAAAAGTCCTCTCATCGTCGTGGGTCAGTTTGGTATTCATGCCGACTTCGTGCTCCCTAAAATCAAACAACCTCCCTGAACTTCTCTACCATACTGGCCTAAGGCATGGGGGGGGGGGGCGATCGGAGGAGCCGTACAAATCCTTGAAATAACTTTTTATTCGCTATTTTCTAACTTTTTTTTGTGAAGTCATAGATTACATACAGTAAGAAAAATAGTTGTACAGTAAAATGAAGTGGTCATACGTTTTTCAGCAGAGAGGATAAGCGGGGGTACCTACAATTTACCCCTTCCCAGAGAAAATATTGATTTACGACACTGAACGACGTTGCCAATTGCAAAGAACAACTGGGGGGAAAGGGGTAGTTGGTGGACAGGATAGAACTGAAAAAAGTTAAAAGAAAGAGGGAAAATACTAATGAATCGCGTGGTGGGGGGGGGGGGGGGCTAGAAACAACCGAAGACAGGACCTTTTGGACTTTGCGGGAGCTAGTAAATGTGTAACGTTACGCACCAAACGGGGTGGAAGGAAAAAAATAATCTAGCTGTCAGACTAATTTGCAACCAATTTGCAACCCCCGTCTCCCTCGGTAACGGGGGGGGAGTGTAAAATGGAAATAAACGTCTTTATTGTTTCTGTTAAAAAGGGGAGAAAATACTTATTTTAAGCCCTGGCATACACTACGTTTAAAGGGGCTTGGAAAAGAAATTTTGTTTGTAGTAAAATCGTGTGTTGAATTAACGAGATTAAACAATAATAATCGTTTGGCTTCGCAGCGCTTGCACTTATGTAAACAACGCAAACAGGATAGGAGTTATATGATGACGAATTAACAACTTTATTAGGAAACCAAATAATAAAAGAACATAATGCAATGCAGCTATGCGTTGGTCAAACAAGTCGCTTAACTAACCAAGCATTTTATGGCTAAAACACCGGCCAGTTACGTACTCAAAATTCCGGTTGGTGGTGGTCGTCTGTTGGTCTAGTACCGAAGCGGTGTTTGCTGTAAAACAACTGCCGACAAACCCGTAGGCCTACAGCTTGAACTGACTTGTCCTCGTAAATAATAAACAACCGTAAGCATCGAAAAATAGCTGGCGTAGACGTTGAGACCAAAGAAGAATAATTGAGACGGTTCACGCCACAGATTAGAGAACAACCGCCGGCGGTTGTTCTCTAATCTGTGGTTCATGCTATGTCAGCCGCCGGGATCGTGCATAGAAGCCGTACTTACTCGTTACCATGGTTACCAGTTTAAGCTAGCGCTGGCCGTCTGGCATCTAGTGCTCATTTTCAGTTATATAGTCGATTGGAATTCGGTAGCTTAATACACACGAACACACTTTTTACGTTCGGAGCGGTCTGACTTACGTTTTATAATTGGTATTCATTAGTTTGTTAGTCCTGAGTTGACTCGATTCATCAGATCGAAAACGGCGGCCATGTTGAATCCACAGATCATAGAATTCGTGACGTCAGCGGGCCTCCTCCATTGAGTGCGTGAGCGCGAGTACGCAAATATGCAAGAATTGTCGGAATAGACCGGTGTGGTCACAACTCTGTACTTCACCTATGCAAATTTCAATCCCTGTTTAGCACAAATTTCCTTAAAGGCTAATCATGTCTTCACTTCATATTCTTGGTTAAAGGGTATAGTGACAAATGAATGAAAGCCTACAATAACACCGAAATATGAATTTGATACGAGACTGTTGCCACACTGATGAATTATACGTTTAAACAAGTAAAAGACCAAATTATTGATTAAAAAATTATGTTGATTTTAGGCAATACACAATTTTGTATAGGATCCCATGTAAAACTTTGCGTAGAGAAATAATGAAAAGAGTGAAACAAATTGGATACTAGGGAATATAAATTGATGAAAAATTTTCATTTAGAAAACACGTCGAGGAGCTGTGCAATAAATTGAGGCAAATTACGACAAGCTTGTATTCATTGAACAAATTTCTGAATTTTAATAAGTATATACGATTCCTGGGTATAACCCAACAATTTGAATGGTGCAGTAAAACCTTGTTAACTCAATACAAACTTGATAAAGGCAAACAATTGTGTGTAATTAGGTTGTTCAATACAAAATTAACCTCATTATTTCAAACATATATTGCTTAATAAAACTCTGTACCGTAATTTTAAGGTTTTACCATACATTTTATGTTGTGAGTAGTATCTCTCTCACATTACAATGTTGTTCACTTAAACAGTGGATGCCCAGATGTGCTCAGTACTGTGTAGGCCAACTGCCACGATTGTATTTTTATACGTCTTTGTTTAACTCAAACTATGATGCTAGTCTCGCTCGAATTCCTGAGGTTAAGGTGCTGAAGTATGAAGATAGAAAAAAGTGAAATAAATTAATGGACTCAAAAAGTTGGAAAAGAAAAAAAAAACATTTTCTATATGCCGTTCGAAAACACGCATTATCTGTTAATTATTAATATACGTTATACATTATGCGTCTTTCCCTAGAGGTTTTTTGGTTGTACAGAACCTTTCGGCTGTGTAACCCAAGTGTGCATGCGCAAACACATTCCTCCCTATAAAGGCAACGAGTCGTGGCTGGAAGCCATCATTTTTTCCTCTAGTGCTGCCCGACGTAGACATGCTTTTGTTTTTTCCTTCACCCTTCATTTCATTTCATGACCTTCGTTTCACTGAAGGTCTTTCGTTTTCGACTCTAGCAATGGCAAGACTTACACGGCACACCGAAGGACGCTTCCACCAAGAAGATTCCTTCTTCGCCCGCCTGCCTTTCGCCCACCGATCCGGACATTGCCATCAGCCTGTCGCCTTCACCTGCACCACCATTCCCAGCTTGCCTTTCTCTCCAGCATGCCCGCCTTCTCCGCCTCCTTCGCCGGGCCTGCCCATTAACTTCTCCTGCATCTCCCGTTCCTTGTGGCCGGCCAGCAATGCAATCCTTCGTCCTTCGCAAAGCCAAGAAATCAAGGAACAACATCTCCAATGCCGACCTTCAACCTCACGTTCTTTCTTCCTGTACTTCTCGCCGCACAGACAACCCTCCTAAGGCAACTCCGTCGGCGTACAGTGATCAGCCTCTTTTGGTTTTCCCGTTTCACCTTTCATTTTTCAATGGCCGTCATGGATTGACATGCCTCTGATTTTCTCGTCATCATTCGTCACCTGCCTTCGTTTTTCAAAGCCTTCGCTTTCTGCAGATCCTTCACAACAATCAGTCCCCTTCGTCCTTCACAACTACTGTTCTTTAGCAGTGGACACCCTTCGCAGCTGAAGACCAATGTGTGGACACGCCTTCGGTTTTATTCCCTCATCATCGTTCGTTTTAAAGACCTTCGTTTTCCGAAAGATCCTTCACAACACTCCTTCACCTGCCAGCACATCGTCTGTTTGCCCTGCTGTTGTCATCAGCCCATCACCTTCATTTCCCGGACCTTCGGCACCTTTGTCCTTCCTTCATTTTTCAAGACCTTCGTTTTCCGAAACATCCTTCACAACCTGAAGACTCTTCACATCAAAAACTAGACTCAACGATGCTCTGAAGGATTTCCCCCCTCCCCCACTGGGAAGACCACTCTTGTGCTTGCCAGCACGTCGTCTGTTTGCTCTGCCATTGTTGTCGGCCTGTCACCTTCTTTCCCCACACCTTCGCCACCTTCGTCTGCTGTGTCCGCCCCAAACGATCATAGTCACCAGCATCCCCGCATGGTTCAGCTCTCGCTTCGACACCACCCTTCCCACGTACTAGACACCAACATCAAGTTAGTCGTTGCTCGAGCACTCAACACCAATCACCGGCGCTCTGATCTACGGTCAATCGCCTTACATCATTTCACCCAAATCGAGATTTCCATGTGGCCTCGATCTTTCATCACGGCCGCCTTCACTCTCCCTTTTGTCCTGTCATGAAAGACCGAAAGTAAGTCAACCAAAACGAGCAAGACTTTCATGCAGCCTCCACCTCTCACCATGGCCGCCTTCATTCTTTCTTTCGTCCCGTCACGAAAGACTGAAAGCAAGTCAACTATAACAAACAATGCTTTCATGCGGACGAATCCCTAACCATGGCAGCCTTTAACTCCCTTTCGGTCCGTCACGAAAGTCTATTAAAAACACGGAAAAAAAGGAAAAAAATCTTCAAGCGGCCTCGAGCTTTCAACAACGTGGAAGCTCATGAAAGGCTTAAAGGATTCAAAGAAAACAAGCAAGCCCACTTAACAACAAGACCAGTCCTTTGAAACGAAAACTCAGAAAACTTTCCAACCATCAACGCCAATACTTTTTCAGGACTTTGAAACATAAACAGAAGCAAACCATAAGGCCGTCCTTTATGTCAAACAAGTGCACTTATTTCCACATCGAAAAGATAGACAGCAGCGAATTCCCCATATTTGAAATCAACGTTCCATTCCCTTTAAAAAGTAACTTTGGGGGAATCTTCCACAAGACTTATCCCAACTCAGATCAAAACCATCATGGAAGACACTCACGAAGCCTAAAACATGAATTGCACGGACAAAAATACGGTTGCAGCACATGAGCTGAGGACTATCACAACATCATGGGCTTCCCAAATCAAACTCGCAGTAGTTTCATGGAGAAGCACATCAGTCCTCACGTCACACCACTTCTGTCTTCACATCACGACCACTTCAGGGATGTGACCACACGAGCCAATAGACTACAGATCTGGGACCTATCATCTCAGCAAGTGGCGTCGTCTAACCCCTTAACAAAATGAAACTGAAGCAAGACCCCTTTAAAAAAAACCGACACACATTCCACAGAAGAGACCATCTTCCTGCTTCACCATTTTCCCAGAATACAGTGCGAAGTTTGTAACTTTCTGGGGGAGCCAGCTCTTAACCCCAGGTTGCCCATCAAGGTGGTCCCCACCGCCAGTTTTGACGAGGTCTAACTGTTAACACAAAAATTAACAGATAATGTATATTTCGAACGGCATATAGAAACATTGAATCGCCAGCCCCTTGGGCTATGCTGGCTGAATTTTGTTTCTATTTCCTAATAGGAAATATACATTCCCTTACCCACCCTACCTCCCTCTTGAATCACCGCCTTGACATATCAAGAGAAAAAAGATTGCTTCTGGCCGCGAATCACCACCTTTATATGTAGAAGTGTGCTCACGCATGTGCACTAGGTTTGCGTAGTTGGCCGACTCTGTACAACCAAAAAACCAGTAGGTAAAGGCAACATTCCGGAAAAGAATGCAAAAATTAACATTCGTAATGTGTATTTCCTATTAGGCAATAGAAACAAAATTCAGCCGGCGGAGTCCGAGGGGCCAGCAATTTCATGTTTTGGGGAATAAATTTAACAATTCTGCTGCTAAAATTTGTTTATATATTACGTAATTGCAGCACCCAAAAGCGTAAAAAGCAATATCAATATAACCAAAAAAATATAAAAACACAAAACAACGACAATAAAAAATAGCAGTTAAAATTAATGATGACATAATAATGGTTTTCTCTCAGGTCTCAAATATGAAGCAAAGGATGACACGCTACTAGCATTCACAGCGTTGCATGACAGGCTATTGCAGGCTTTGAATTTTATCACGAGAACTATGATCCTGAGGAATTAAGTGCAATAAGAATGAAGCCGAGAAGATAAGGCAAGGGAAAAAACCTATGAAAATGTGGACTGGATCATGTATTTCTGTATTTCTATGTATTTCTGATTATCCTCGGGAAAGCGGATATCTTTATCAAGTGGTTATACTCCTAAGTCCAAATGTATAAAACAATAGTTGCATTTAATTCAAAATTGTTTCGTAATCATGACTCTATACCAACGAACTTGGAAAAAAACAAACAGAAACGACCGCACCATATCTGATTAAAATTCTGCACCCTGTCCAGGTTGTACTCGATGGGGCTCAAAAACCCGCAAGATCGTGGAGGGGGCCCCAGATTTCCGAGACTGTCAAAATAACATGGCGTTCCTGTACGGTCGAAAAAGCCGCCCAATAATAATCGTCTCCAGCGTAAAAAATCTTCCAGGTTTACGATGCCACATTCACTGCAAGATTTGAATTTTAACGGAAGATGATCCTTGGTAAATTGCCTTTGTATTTAGGAATTTGTAAGACTGACCAATTGATTCAAGTCGAAATTTGTTAACGGTCTAGTAAATTCGTTGACACCTTCACTGGGCATGACATTTTTTTTCTTTTTTCGTCCCCCACATTCCATTTTCTTTGTATATCTCACCATCTCGGCCAGTACGCTAGCATCGTTTAATGCTTTGTTAACAGCTGCAGCAATCCCAGCATTACTTCCCGCCAGGCCACCTAAACCAACTACGAGGGGACCGAGCAATGCTAGTATAACAGTAGAAATCTGCCCCGTTTTTTCGACCAATTTTTAAAACTTTTTAAACTTCTTTTCAACATTCTTGTTTTATTTATTTATTTAATAAACTACTTCGACTTTACTCCTGTCTAATATTCTGTTGCCTATCAGCAATGCGTGGCGTGTGTCGTGTTCACTGGAACAGCAAAATTAAATTTTAAATTTACGGCATCACGATGCCAGACTGAAGTCTCTCCGACTGCTTGGAACAGTATATAACCAACAGAGGATACGTCTTTTTAAACTGAACTAAATTGATGTACAGATCCTCCACATTGCAGAAAGATCACCTGGATTCCCCAGCCATTCTGCACAAGATGGAGTATTCGCGAAAAGTATGATTTATGTTCAAGTCAAAGGAAGGGTTAACGCTCAGAATTTCTCGTGAGTCACGTGAATGTCCTGAAGGTCGCAGTGATCGAAAACGGCCGGTTCTTTATTTTGGCTATCTTTCCTGATTGTCTGAAGACCCAGAAACACCCACATGAGTTTCTCGACCCCAGACTTAGTAAGTACACACCAGGTGAAGTAAGCACACACTCTGTGGCAGTTCCCAACTATCATAAGGCCATTCCTGAACCCCAAATCCCTGTTTAATCCTACATCTAGGTACTTGTAAAGTCTTCGTTTCTGTTCGTCCGATGCTGTGACGTGCATAATATGCAGGAAATGCTGCTCAGCTCGATTTAGGCGTTGGTTGTAGCGGCTGGTTTAAATATCGCTTTGTCATTGGTAGCCCTAAAAAATGTCAGCACGTCTTTGCCGCCATACATTATCTGATTGTAATTCTCGAAAAATCCCAATGTGTGTTTTAAAGGAATGGCGAAAGAGAAACTCCTCGTCAGAACTGGTTCCTTCAAGATTGTGTCGTGACGCAGGTTAAAGCCAGGTTATCTGTTAAACTGGGAGCTACAAGCTTGGCACTATTTATTGACCAACAATTACCAGCAACGACACTTGATCGATCGAGCCATACATGAGCAAGGCTTTCATGGTGCTACCATGCCCAGGGTATTTAATTCGTCCACTAGCTCGTTGCCCAGATGACATTTAACGCTGGAAAATATGTACATGGGCGCATTCTTGACCAGAGTGACGGTGTCGTGAAATTACTGTTGTCGATTTTGATCAATTTTTAATCAGAAGATAACAGTAAGCAACGTGCAGGAACAAATCTTAGTTTTCTATGATAGTTATAATTGCTAAATTTACGTTGTTGAGGTTGGTGCCGACTATGGGGTTATATTCGTGATAAGAATAGCCCTCCGTGGATGACTCGTGCTGCAAGGACTCGTTTACATTCAAGTAATCTTACATTAAACTCACCTCCTAGCTCTTATTAGGTATTTAATGAAAGCGCTGTATTTTGCCATTAGCTGTTTACCATTATTATTAATATTGTTAAATCCTTTTCCTGTTATTCTTTTTTTTTCGGTCAAATACTAACATACTATTTTTTAAATCTTTTAAAAATATTTATTAAAGTTTTATTTTTTCGATCGCAAATGGAGGCTGAGGTTAGCCTTTCACCATTCAGATTCAATACTTCATCGTCTTGAGAAGTTAACCAGTGGGAAAAACTTCGAATGTTATACGAAGTTATGGTAAGATGCATTAAATTTTGAGTAGCTTTTATCTCATCTTACAACCTGACGGTACACTGGATAGAATGCGTGTACACAGTTGAGTGTCACCATTGATGTAGGACGAGGTAATTATATTATTTTGAAAGAATATCATATTAATCCCCATGATATCGACAGATTTTTGCCCTTGCAGCAAATTAGATAAATACCCTTCAGGATTAACCAACACTGAGCCTACACTCTTGTCTCCCGAAAACGAAACTTCATAAGTAGGATTATTGATAATCACATACTTTTTTAAGTATTATGATTCGGTTCTACGACAATAACGTCTTTTTCACGCCCCTTTCTTTCTAAGACAACTGGAATAAAATTGTTCAAATACGTAATTCCGTAAGCACTGGGAATCACTTTCACTTTAATACAGCTGGCGCCACCATCTGTCGTGTACAAAATTTCATTATTGTCCCCATGAACATTGAATATGCTATAATAGATCTTCAAAGTTGCTATAGCAAATTCATACCTCTACCTAGGATCTACGTATGAGGGAGTTTTTAAGTCGCACCTTAGTTCCGCATCCACATCCGTAAGAAGGATTGAACTAGAATCCACATTTATCTTTTTTATATACTCAATCAGAAATCTTAATTGGGTGCCCTGAGTCTTAGCGAAAATATAAAGCCAGTAAAAAATGTGTAAATTCGAGTATAAATTCGAGTCCATTTAAGAGTACTATCGTGGTTTATTGGATGGGCATCACTAGCACAAACCTTGACATCACGTCCGGTTAGTAGAGCAAACCTTGACGCCATCACATCACGTGACTTCCGGTTAGTAGAACGAAATTAATTTGTGGGTCAGGGAGGAACACAGTAAAGTCGTCTCTGACAGACGTGGTACCCCACAAATGCAATAAAACACACTTGATTTTAAATTCTCAGCCAGTTTATTTCGGCCTTGACCACAAATAGGGAAAATAAAATGAAAAAAGCGATCGAAAGTTCAAGTTAAAAACAGGGGGCCGCCATCTTGAGTATGATGTTCATTGACATCATCTCAAGATGGCGGCCCCCTGTTTTTGACTTGAGCTTTCGCTCGAGTTTTCATTTTATTTTCCCTGTTTGTGATCAAGACCGCAATAAACCGGCTGAAAATTTAAAATCAAGTGTGTTTTATTGCATTTGTGGGGTACCAAGTCTGTCAGAGACGACTTTGCTGTGTTCCGGTTAGTAGATTGAGTAAACCTACCTTTAAGTCCTTAAGTAAAACATCCTACAATCATCCTCGTGCATCTCGATAACACTTCAGTAAATCTCCTACCCCACCCCTTGATATCATTTCTGGTTACCTCAAGAAAACCTAGGCAAAATTTATGGGAGAGGAGGAAATAGGCTAGCCGGAGAAGAATACTTCACATTACTCCAAGAAACCTTGATATTACACAAGACCTCCTATGATGTCACGCAAAAAAACATTGATGTCATTCAAGAAAACCTCACAAGTCTTGAGTCACTTCACGTTGCTTGGGTAAACCTTGACGTCACTCCAGGAAACCTAAATGTCACTCTTATGACGTCACTCAAGAAAACCTATACAGGGTGGCAAATTTAGCGTAGAAGGAATAGCTTCACCGAAGAAGGAAATTTACCAAAGTGGAGTCTGTCCATCCCCAAATTATAAAACCATACTATTATCGTTCAATTGTCTCATGCATAATGGACCACGAGTGTGTAACTCATTTTATTGTCATGAATTTTTAAACTACAAATGCCTATGTGATTTATCGAATTGCATTGCACAAACGTATAAATACATCTTAATCCTGCGGGGCTTAATAAATTTTATTGGCATAATAATTTCCCATTCTCACCAGTGTTATCAGAATGGGAAAGGTTATTCCGGTTACTCCATGTTCGGAAGAGGGAATATTTACCCCTAGCCAGACGAACAGGGCCAAGTTAGTGTGTTGGAATTTACTGGGTTCAAAAAGTGGGGTAACTATCCTCTTACCTCGCCACTATTGTTTCTCTCTCGAGGGCGTAATTCTTATCCCCACCTTCGTTCTCCGACAAAAAAAACGTAACATCGTTCTTTTAAGTTTAATTTTGCAACCAACTTTCTTTCTAACAAGTTTGCCTAAACAGTAACTTTGCTTGAACGAGCGTTGACATCATGGGCAGGTTTTAGAGCAATTATTCACATATTTTAGAGTAAAAAATTCAAGTAAAAAATTACAGTAAAAAATGAAAATAGGCCGATCCAAAAATGTAATTTATTTATCTATCATTTGGCACTACTCATCTTTGTAATTGCCTTACTTCAAGAGCAGTACAGGTACACGCACACACATCTTGCGATTTATTTACGTACATAATATTTTAATCATTTTATGTTATGTTTGGAATGAGTTTGTGTTTGATTAGTTCTGGTTAATTTCTTAATTAGTATTAGTTTCATATTAAATGCAATAAAATTCAATCCTGTCATTGACGAAAAAACCACAACTGGAAGACACAATTTAATTTTCGACAAAATAATTATTTTTAGTCTATGTCACCTAGACAAACAATACATAAAATGAGAGGTATGACGACAGGCAAAGGTTCAAGACCTATTACTGCTTAATACTTACAATAAAAGTATAAAAATAATTTAAAAGCCCATGATTGGGTGGGACACACTAATTCCGAGCCGCCATGTCGGATGTTGACAAAGTTATCCATTGATCTCACAAAATGTTAACTGGCAAAGTATTGTAGAGTTCTTGCCACTTCTCCATGTTGCTGAAATTTTAAAAATTATACTGGATGGTTCTGGTTGTCTGGGATGGCTTGATGTAATATGTAAAGGACATTTTTTTTTCAGATAATCTTTATACACTCTAATGTCCAAAAAAGGCAGATCCCTTTTTCGCTTTCATCTTCTGTGGTACACTTTGAGTGAACGATGGATATTGTTCAGGGAGATCAAAAAAGGCTGGCTGTCATTCTTATCCCTCAGCCACGCGAAACTATCGTCATCATAATGGCTCGAGTGCCTAAATCTAGGAACATGGTCGTTGTTAATAATCATATCCAATCTGTTAAGAACCACATCACAGAGATAGCCTGAGATCGACGCTCTCGCCGGCACTCCTTAATTCTGGGAGTAAAAATAATCCCTTCGAGCTGAAAGTAATTTGTGGTAAAAAATACTGGCACCAGGTTTACAAACCTGTAATGGAGTATTTTTCTTATGTTAATATTACCTCCTGAGTGGTTGTTAGGCCATCCAAGTTGAGGTTACAATCAATTGAAGGGTAGAGGGCCAGGATATCGAATGGAGACAAAATGTCCACCGCCCTCACATACTCGGTTGGTATCTTGCTCCAGATTGTCCTTTATCTCCATTGCGTTTTTAAGCAGGTGATGGACTTTGGCCGCTTCCTTCGAAATGGGCGCAATGTAGTCGTTGATCTTTGAGGTGATGGCTGACTTCGCTACCGTGATGACACAAAGTGGGTAACTCTCTTTGTGTGTTTTACAAGTTGTGAAGATACGGGTGTGTCCAGGGAACTTTTCTATGAACTTGGTTTTTTCAAAGGTGTCAAGAGCTTTTCTCTAACCAACTTGTTCATGCCTTTGCCGATTTCCAGTTGGAATTCTTCAACTGGGCAAAAGTTCAGTTTGTGGAACATGGTTTCATCTTCCAAAATGTTATCAAGTTTTTGTCTGTATTCAGTTTTGTCCAAAATGACCGTAGCATTTCCCTTGTCTACACGAACAATTGTGGTGTTAGGGTACGATCTCAAGTTTTGTAAAGCCTGGGATTCTTTCTTCGACACTTTCTGCTGTTGAAAGTTTGTTCATTTTCCAAAATGGAAATTTTCGATTTAAGTGTGTGTCTAATATTACTCGTGTTGAGCCTTTCAGGGCATTAAATATTTTGTTCAGTTTTGGTTGATTTCATGCTGTATATTACGTTGACATCATTTTAAGTCAAATGTGGATTTACAAGTTAGCATTCACAGTGATATCACAAAAAATACATCTTTTAAAAATGGAAAATTTTGGTTAGTAAAAATCATTAATTCCTTCCTTACTGCGCAAATGGGAACTGGTTTATGACAGACTTCGCCAAGGTTTGCCAATAGAAATGCAAGTAGAAATTGTGGTTAAAAATGAATTTCACTGGATAACATTAAACATGAGCCGATTTAAACAATGAAACAAGCACTGAGGGTAGCAGAAGATCTGGAGTCGTGAGGTATGCAAGCATTGGAAAAGCAGGGTCTCGAATGTTCTTGAGACCCCTTCATTTCGAAAGTGTTGGTTGGCAACAGTCCAACACACCTCAGTGGCTCAAGCGGTTTGTTGGACTAGAGAAGAATGTTAGTATTCCTCCAGTCTGCCTTGTGTTCGGTTGAAATTTCGTGAGTAGCGATTATGTTCCTTCTGTCTCGGTTGCAAGTCAGTTTTGTGATGCTTTGGTAACGAATAAACCAAGTGAAGCATAAATCGAAATTGAGTGAGCGAAGTGAACGATATGGAAAGCCTTAATACTCCAACAGTTGATAACACTATGTGATACTTCAAGAACATGAGAACTGAAATGACGTTTTATTTCTTAAGAAGGTTTTGATGTAAATAAATTTTCTTATTATATCCAGACTTAAGAAGGGACGAAAGTCAGCAAAATATCCTTTGTAGGCGATGGTATCATCTGCAAGACATGTAATGCACCTTTTCAATTGGCATTTGCAAACAGAAAACAGTCATGCTCCTTTTAGAGAAGCATATAAAAAAAGCAGCCTCTCTGCGATGGAAATGAAGATTTGCTTTAAAATTCGCAATTAACAGTTTTATTATCTGCTTTACAGGTAACCCACGTGTCTACTAAGAATTTGGCGAATCAATAGAAATATTCTGAAGTAGCGTATTACCTCTATTTATTACTCGAACTTGTAATTATGACTGGCCTAATTTACGGGGTTTTGCGTATTTCAAAATAAATCGTTGGGATTTTGCATACGCACCTAGACAGTCAAAGTCAAAAAATAGTGCTGCGTCTTAAATATGCGCAAAGGATACGTCACGTAAAAATTAAAAAGCGCCAAGGTTTATCTTGTAATTAAAGCCAAACAAAATAGGTCTTGAATAAGCACCTCGGTTTGTCTTACAGTAAAACATAGAGCGAAGCTCACATCATAATAAAAAGTGCTAAGTTGTGAATAACCGTCAGGGTTTAGCTTGCGTTACGTTGAAATAAATGTTTTACTTATTTGACTGCTAAATCATCAGTTTAGGGGGTGAAGGTAAAATAAATAAACAAGATCCTATGTAAGATTTTGCCACAGTATATTATTGCTACATTCTATTCATATGAATTGATTTAGACGCTGTGCTATCTCGTAGGATTTTAAATAAAACTACTGCAGTGGAAGCTTGTCCACCTGTTGATTTCTTTTTATGAACACCAGCCGTTAACATTTGATCAAGCTCACAATGCTTGTTTGATCGTATGAACATAACACTGTAGCATCAGGTGACAGTGAAGCCACATACACACAAAAAGGTTAAGTTTTGCTTTACGTGAGTAAATAATTAAAGGCAGATAAAATTCAGTTATGTATTTTTTAAGAATCCACATTTTTAATAGACTTCTTCCAGTCAAATGCTCGCTTTATAATGATTGCATATCAGCAATAACCAATTAAGCACCAGACTTTCAAAAATAACGGGCATCGTAAAAAAAAACAGCAAAACCAGACATAACAACTTGCCCTTTAGTTGAATTTACTGTACTGTTTTGTACTATTAAGTTTCTTTATAGAAATACAAAATCACCCCTCCCCCCACACACCAAAAAAACCTAAGTTGCACGACTTAGCTTTGTTTTATTAGTTTCATACGACTTTTACTTGATAGCCTACTACACGACTAGCAAGGTAGGCAAGATGGCACCCGTTTTAGAGCGTAAACTGTAAGCACTGTCAAAATAGTGTATCCGCTTCTTTGTCGTCAGTGGGTTAATGAACACATCCGGTTTCTTCAAATGTAACACACTCTCCTTTATAGTGCGATCGTTCTCCAGCATAATGTATTTTCCATCCATTGTACGCATTATATACAAATCATGTCGTCCGTATTTTGCTAAATCAGGTCTTCGGACTGAAATAAAAAGAGACAGAACAATGTATGGATCGAAGAAATCGCTTAAAGTATAATATTCTAATCATTTAAAAAGGACATTAAATCGTTAGGCAGATTTCAAGATTATCTGCTTTAAAAACTGATGTCTTACAAGAATCATTAGGAGAAACTTAAATCAGGAATATGTATATCAGCAAACGAGTTGAATGTTTTCATTTCATCTCGCTTTTGAAATTACACAATCGTTCAGCGAAATTAAAATTATACGTTTGGCAGTAACCATTTGGATACTTTAACTTTAACTTTCCCGTGTTTTAGGTTTTACGTTGAACTGTGACCGAAGAGCCTTCCATTAATTTTCTTTATTTGTCATTACCACAATCCGACTGGAATTCATGGGGCTTACTTCCCTCCACCAGAGATAATCACCAAAGCACAACAGCGAGGGTGGTGTACAAAATTTCTTATACGTCGCCTTAGAACGTTTATATTACATTTTTCTTAGGAGATTGTAAGAAAAATGGAAGCATAAACGTTCTGAGGGGAGGTATAAAAAGTTTTGTATACCACCCTTATTGTTGTGCTTTGATAATTAAGTAGTGGAAGGAATTAAGTTCCATGAGCTTCAGTCAGAATGCAGAGATGACACCCAAGTACAATTAATGGGAGGCTCTTTGGTCGCAGTACAAATAGAGCCTAAAACAACAGAATTCAATGAAGTATTAGAAATGTGAATGACCATTACTATCATGGATAATCATTTTATTTTTTACACTTTGGATGAGGAGGAGAATATGGCCTAGTTAACAGTTTGTGAATTTATTGCGTGCCTGTTGTGTTAAGAATTATCATTAAAATTGTTGGACCTTCCAGACCTCTCATCCAGCGTGTAAAAATATTCAGCATAACACCATCTGTCAACGGAGGAAGAATTTACAAAGAAAAACTTTAAAAAGTGGCTTCTTCCCTCACCACTGTCGGTAAGACGCCTCAAAGCTGCACGTACGATGCCGCACAAGTAAAAAATGTTGTATGTATCACAAAAATGCCTAATTTTAATCTTTACGACCGTAAGCCTAAGCCTGCAACAGTAAAAGAAATTAAGCATTATCTTACTGTGGAATGTCTTCTTTGAATAACAATCGTTAATTGCCTCTTACAGAATTGGGATTGAATACTGCAGCCTTCATGCTGCCAATGCCCGCAGGTCTGGAGGCCAGCTAAAATGGCATTTTCCCCGTCGTATTGGGGCACATATTAAATTATCATTTTTTCACATTGTCTGCCTGGGGTCTTCTTTGTCATTTGTGCAGGCATCATTGTTTATGTTCAAATTTCATTCCCAAACCTTTCAGACATCAGAAGTATCGATACTTTTCAGATTTAGAAACTATTTACAACCATCTACATATAATAAAGAAGTAAAAATAAAATGAGGTACTTTGGTCAATTTTAATAGATGGAATCCATTTTAGATGTACTAGAATCTTTGTTGGGGCCAAAGTATCACCGTTATCACTTCCGGAACAACTCCAAAGTTGTATGGTGCCAACGGGCTTCAAACATCATAACTACAGCAAATACTGACGTATTCCTCCCACTGTTATCTTACTCTGACTTATCCCTTCTAAAATAACTGAGCCCTGTATCGTGTGTTTATGTTGTCAACATGGCACAAAATATTACCGATTCGTTCTCAGTTAATCTCTACCATTGTTGGTAAGCAAAATTAATATCTAATAAATCAAACTGTTTTTGACAGCAATTAACAGGATTCGAAATACTTAGGTATTACCAATTATACATGGTTGCAATATGCTTAACGCTTGATTTAATTTATTTATTTTTTTGGGAGGGAGTGGGAAAGATTGTATTAAATTTTATTCTGTTTTCTTTTTAAATTACGTTTATCAGATAGTAGGCTGTACTCCACAAATGCTTAATGAGCCGCATCTTCCAAATGATATTCCTGCCAATTTTCCATTTTACCCCATACCCAGTAGAGTCACAACGGTTTCTTTAACTAAAAATGACATTTTTAAATGTGGCATCGGGGAGATTTATGCTTTATGTTGGGAAGTATATTTCGTATATCCCAAATGTATTTACAGTTCGGTGCACTTGAGAAGTTAACTCATCTTTTGTATGTTAATCGCAACGTATCAAGACACGTTTGTCACAACACTATTTTGGTGCTCATGCTGTAACGTAACCCTCATTTCGTCAAAAAAAACGAAATAAAGATGGTAGAACACGAAGAGCGATCATCTCATTTTTGAAGAAAAAAGTTACTTTCGGTCCATGCCACATGCATAACAAGTAACGCACTCTATCTGCTGTGGGTGATGTACCCAATGCGGAATATCAACCTACTACATAGACTACACGACGAGAGGTACAATTTATCACTATTAACAACGCAAACAATAATTTAAGGGTCTTTGTGACCAGCTGAGCTAAACAAGCAGCCACAAAGTATTGTTAATATAATAATAAATTATTGTTTACGTTACAATAATTAAAACATATGTAAAACGACGGTGAGTCTGAATCAATATGCATTCAAGAACCTTTTTCCTCTGTCCCACTGCAAAGAACAATAAATACACATCGCTCTTCACATGAATAAAATTAAACATGGATTATTTCCTACTAAGAATAATGCAGTAACTTCATGTCTGTGTAGGTCGATAGTTCTAGTTTTCCTTCACTCCCTGGTAAAGGGATGTAAACTGGAGCAGTGAGCACACTTATTATAATTCCCACTTGTATGCTGAAACTTACGAATTAGCCGTTGAAAACTTAGATCCAGTAGTTAGGGCATTTAGTTTTTTTACATTGCATAATTCCAAAGAAAATAATGTGTTATTTTGATTCACACGTTATTTTAATTATTCCCAGGAATAATAAAATTGAGTCCCCACGCAGTTACTATACATATCCTCCACCCTCGGGTGAAGCTCGTTGTTGGAAATTCGCTGTTGTGGTGAAATTTTCACCCACGAAAACATATTAAGGTAAAGTTTGTAGTGACTGTTTTTTGCTGTCCGCCCAACCACCAGTCATATTTTCGTTTGCACCAAGTAAGCAAAAGCGTGAACAGCACTTGTGACATCACTCAAAAGCAGCCACTCACCGTTCAGAATGCATTCTGGATCTTCTTTACATACACCTATCCTACTTCGCGGTAGACGACGCTATATTCTAAACATGTCGTCAGTGAAGACAAAGAGGTGTAATTCTCCTTATATTTGGATTCTGCTAAAGGAAAAACGATAAAACGAGGCACAACTTCCGAAGTACAGTAAAATTATGTATCTACCTGAAATCAGAGATGAAAGGTTGACAAATTTCCTTTAGATGTGCTGCTTACAAGGTTTTTACTGTTTATTTCGTTTGTTTATGTTTTCGTAGCCCATTGCAATTGCAAAAAACATCACAGTACATAAAAAAAATTAACTTGCCAGTGTAACTTTTAATTCTCTTCCACGTCACAGCTTAGAACCCATTTGTGGAACTTTTTTATGTACACTTATCCTTGTTTGTGGTAGAGGATGCTTGCTTGTAAATATGTCGTCAGTTTGGACAAAGCAAGGTCGTCCTCACCATAGTAAGAGTCTACCAAAAAATGGCTGAACCAGGCACGAATTCTTAAAATGGGATAAAATCAGGTATATACCTGAAGTCAGAAGTGAAACTATGCACTAAGATAAATTTTGAAAAGCAATTTTCTTTAGATGTGCAGGTTATGAATTTCTACTATATCGACAGGTTGGTGTTTGCTTTGTTTGTAAATGTTTTCTTATAGCACGTACAATTGAAGCTGAAATACAACTCTTCTTTATCTCGCCAAACAGTAGCGACAGCAAGACGTGTAGACTGTAAACGGCTCGTGGTGGTTACAGAGTAAGAAGGACCGTAATTTTATTGGTGCAGTGAGTTTCTACCAGGAAAAGTTTCCATTTCTCCACAGGCGCTGTTCGGCAGCTTCCTTGCTTCAGCTACGTGTTTGGAATGGCATGAGTGCAGCAATTTTGGGAAGGGATTGGAGATGGGAATTCATGATAAAGGTGGATTTATTGCTTCATTATTAGGGATAGGACCTGAGTTTGAATGGGATGGTAGAATCTTAAAACGAATCTTAATCAGTCGTGGTGGTTCTGTTGTTGTAATTGCTCCCCTGACTTAGATGAATTGGGCACCTCTTGCAAAATGAGGATAAAAATTAGTGCTAAATGAAAAAGTTGGACAGAGCTTGGAAGCTATAACGACAATGAAGCGGATTTGGAAGGTGATCCTAGGCAAGACTATTGTGAGGCATAAATAGGCTAATTGAACCTAGAGAAGGTATAGTTAACATTAGAGTGAGGGAGTTAGGTTAACTGAAGTTGAGTTGGACCTAAAAGGATGGTTTCAGAGATGAGGTTTGTGGTATAGTGCTGGGCCGCTAGCAGGATGAAAAAATCTATTATGGAGGGAAACTTGGCTCAGGTCAGCTAGATCCACCAAAAACCATAACTGTTATAAGAGAAACTGCCAAGTTTCAAAAAAGGGTCAGCCTTTCAAAGTAGTGATATCATTCAACCAGGGAAAGGCCGCCAAGGTTAATCCTGTTAGCCAAGTTAATCGCACCAACTTATAGTTCGAAAGTTAAATGAAAACTAGAACATTACTACTGACGGTAGCAATCTTCAAGTTTTCATGTAAGAGGGAGTGCAACTCCTTTGGTTATCTCAATTCTGACTACTAGATGGCGTTAGCGTCTTCAACGTATTTCAGTTACGATCTTATTTCCACTTTTTCTCAGTTATTTTTCAACGGAATAGTGTCAATCTTGTTTCTAATGAAAGAGAATCATCTTGTCTAGAGAAGTGAGGAGCCAAAATTATCTAAAATATATTTTGCACTTTGGAACAATATTTTAAGGTTGGCTGATTGAAAGATAAATAAAATCTGTAAACGTGATTTGCCATCCAATATCTAGGAATTAAATCCTTTTCCTCGTTAAAAAAGTGTTACTAATTTAAAATTAAACAACAAAATACCATAATATGCAGGTGTTGTTTGAAAAAAATCATACCTACTCTAATCGGATTCGAACGAAGAACGGGTGGTAAATGTGACGAGGCATGTTGACAAAGAAGGGCTGGATAGCAGTTCCAACGCTCGTCAGATCCGAGCGTTCGGAAATCTGAGCAAAATGACGTTTCACACGCGGTCGACGTAAAACTGTCCTTAGTAATGCAGTTACACGTCGTTGTGCTTCCAAATATTCACTTAGATTGCGGTCCATTGCTCCAATACTGCACCCAAACAAATATACATCAACAAATTATAAAGCGAAAAAAAATATATGTCTAGCATTTGTAACACAGGTAGTCTAGTGTAATCGGATTAGAACGAAAAAGTGAATATGAGACAGGATGTTCTACAAATCACAAAATGGGAGAGTAGTAGTCTCATATATCAATTACACAATTTCCGCAGCTCTTTTTGCGTGAATGGCTTTCGCGATCCTTTTAAGACGATATGGTTTTATTTGTCCTTTTTTCTTCGCCTTTTTATTTCCATTCTCATTTTTCCTGCGATATTTTGCTCTGTAGTTCATTCTCCCTGGCTTCAGGGACAACTCAATATTTCCGAAGGGGGGGGGGGGGGACTCAAATGTGTGATCGGATAGCCATTTCGCCGAATTTTAATCAGTGTCTTAATTTTCGGCAAAACGGGAATTCCCGTTTCGCCGACTCCTGTTTTGGAAAATATTTATTTTCAAATCAAATTACGTGCCTCGCTCATCAGAAACTGCTAATTACAAAGTCCTTCCAGTTAGGAATGCTTCTTTAACTTCAGCAATATTACATTTTTATAGAGTATTTTGATTCTGCGAAATAGGTTTCGGCGAAACAAGATTCCCTTTTCACCGAATTTTAATCAGGGCTAAACTTTCGGTGAAATGGAAAGACATAGTATGGCCCACAACGTTTCGATGCCCCGCTCCCCGATCCAAGGCCCCCATTTCCCCTTCCCCACATTCAAGTAAAAAAAGCAGCACCCCCTTCCCCCACAACTCTCCCTGCCAGCCCTACAAACCGCAAACTCTTCGTGTATCAAGTGACGTATCAGTATCAATAAAGCTTACTGGCAATAAAACAATGCCAGTAGGCCTATTGAAGTGGGTTTACCAGAAACCTTATTATCTACCTGAAGTTTCTTTAGGTTTTATTCAGGATTTGTTGTTTTGGGTTGTGAGATAAAACAATGCAAAAACAGAAACCCCCCCCCCCCCAAAAAAAAAAAAAAACAAAGTACAAATAAAATCCAAACCCACACAAAACTGAAGATTCGCTGACCTCGCATCAGGCCGAAAACCCATCAAATCGAAATGAGCGAACGTCCATCCGATAGAAAACGTGTGCATCCGTCACGTAGAATTTTACCCATCAGATCGAAATTTCTCCCCATCAGATAAAGGTTTTATTTTCCCTTCACATAAAATTGTTTTTTCTGTTTGAAAAAAAAAGTTCTGGCTATCCAATCCATAGAGGCTCAATCACAAACTTGGAGCATGTTTTTTGTATGCTTGGATGTTTTATCCTGTCTGGCGCAAGTAGTATTTTGTGCCGAAGACTGTGAACCAGTCCGTTACGTGTCTAAACGGCAGAGGAAATCCAGGAAAATAAAACCAAATAAAGAAAATTCTGAAGATATAAAATCCAAAGGTAAAAATCCAAAGGAAGAAAGTAATCCACGGAATAGCTTTATTTTTAGCTTACTATTTTATTAGTGAGGTAAACCTGTATTTCGATGCAGTGGTACGAAACTAAAGCAAAGAAG